>CAUYLG010024188.1:0-79035 GCA_963573385.1 Cacajao melanocephalus
CTGTCTTCCATAATGGTTGAACTAATTTACACTCCCACCAACAGTGTAAAAGTGTTCCTGTTTTTCCACATCCTCTCCAGCATCTGTTGTCTCCTGATTTTTTAATGATTACCATTCTAACTGGCGTAAGTGATATCTCAATGTGGTTTTAATTTGCATTTCTCTAATGACCAGTGACCATGAGCTTTTGTTTATATGTTTGTTGGCTGCATAAATGTGTTTTTTTGAAAAGTGCCTGTTCATATACTTTGCCCGCTTTTTAATGGGGTTGTTTGGTTTTTTCTTGTAAATTTGTTTAAGTTCTTCGTAGATTCTGGATATTAGCCCTTTGTCTGATAGGTAGATTGCAAAAATATTTCCCATTCTGTTGGTTGCTGGTTCACTCTAATGATAGTTTATTTTGCTGTGCAGAAGCTCTGGAGTGTAATTAGATCCCATATGTCTATTTTGGCTTTTGTTGCCATTGCTTTTGGTGTTTTAGTCATGAAGCCCTTGCTTATGCCTATGTCCTGAATGGTATTGCCTAGGTTTTATTCTAGAGTTTTTATGGTGTTAGGCCTCATGTTTAAATCTTTCATCCATCTGGAGTTACTTTTTGTATAAAGTATAAGGAAGAGATCCAGTTTCAGCTTTCTGCATACGGCTAGCCAGTTTTCCCAACACCATTTATTAAATAGGGAATCATTTCCTCATT
The DNA here is from genome assembly GCA_963573385.1 of Cacajao melanocephalus. Lineage (NCBI taxonomy): Eukaryota > Metazoa > Chordata > Mammalia > Primates > Pitheciidae > Cacajao > Cacajao melanocephalus. The sequence continues at coordinate 695 of CAUYLG010024188.1, forward strand.
GCTTGTTTTTACCAGGTTTGTCAAAGCTCAGATCTCTGTTTTGGTACCAGTACCGCACTGTTTCGATTACTGTAGCCTTGTAATATAGGTTGAAGTCAGGTAGCGTGATGCCTCCAGCTTTTTTTTTTCTTTTTTTTTTTCTTAGGATTGTCTTAGCTATGTGGGCTCTTTTTGGTTCCGAATGAAGTTTAATGTGTTTTTTTCCAATTCTGTGAAGAAAGTCATTGGTAGCTCGATGGGGTTAGCATTGAATCTATATATTATTTTGGGCAGTATGGCCATTTTCACGATACTGATTCTTCCTAACCATGAGCATGCAATGTCTTTCCATCTGTTTTTGTCTTCTCTTATTTCCTTGAGCAGTGGCTTGTAGTTCTCCCTGAAAAGGTCATTCACATCCCTTTTTAGTTGTATTCCTAGGTATTTTATTCTCTTTGTAGCAATTGTGAATGGGAGTTCACTAACATGATTTGGCTCTCTGTCTATTATTGGTGTATAGGAATTTTTGCGATTTTTGCACATTGATTTTTTATCCTGAGACTTTACTGAAGTTGCTCATCAGCTTAAGGAGATTATGGTAAGAGCTATTTGTGACAAACCCACAGCCAATATCATACTGAATGGGCAAGAACTGGAAGCATTCCATTTGAAAACTGGCACAAGACAAGGATGCCCTCTCTCACCACTCCTATTCAACATAATATTGGAAGTTCTGGCTAGGACCATCAGGCAAGAGAAAGAAATAAAAGGTATTGGAATAGGAAGAGAGGACATCAAATTGTCCCTCTTTGCAGATGACATGATTGTATATTTAGAAAACACCATTGTCTCAGTAGCCTGAGTCTTTTGATTCGTTGTCTTGCAAGGCGCATACCTGAGTGGTTAGTTCTTTTCTGACTTATTCAATTTAGATATACCTCTTCATGATACTTCCGTGAAACCCATATACTCAAGGGAAAGAGAAAATTCTTCTACCTGTACTTGAGAATGAGGAGGAAACTAATATATCTTGAGGTCCCCAGAGCTGGTAATGTGGCTGGTTAATAAAACCATTTTCCACAAACATTTAAAAAAAAAAAAACTAGTGTTACTAGGAAAATAAAAATTAATTTATTCACTACATGTGATACTCAAGGAGTCTGAGGTAAGTAGGATGTCAAATAAAGGATGGACATTGGCTAGAACATAAAACCTGCAAAGATGAAACCTTCTTGGGGAAAAATCTGCTTGCTACAGATAGGTAAAGATTAGTAGATAACTAGGCAGTTATAGTTAAGAATGCAAATATGATTTGACAAAAGGAAATATAAGTAGCTCATATATTGTTTTATGGAATTTGGGGTGTTTAGGCAGTGAGGACATGTAAACATTTATATAGTTTATTGAATGCAGGTTAGGAGTATTGTATTTATTCAAGCCTGATATTATACAACCCACAAAATGAATTGTGAAACCAATAATGATGACTGATTGAAAAGAAAAAGAAAATTTTAATGCAACAATGCTTACACAAAAGCCAAGATGGATTTTTCTGAAAATATAAGCACTAGTATAAATACCTAAGTATGGCATCATATAGCCAACTAAATTTTAATTTCTATCCGTAAAAATGTTTCAAAAATATTCCACAGTCTAAGTAATCTAATGATATTACTATAATATCACTACACATAGATGATATACACATACCCAGACATACACATTCACATATAGAGTTCCTACCATCAAAGGCCAAAATCTCATGTTTCCTGTATTAGGCTCATTATATACAACTTATCTAATGCAATCTTCTTCAATATCCCAAGCCTTTAAAAATAAAATTTAAAAAAAAGGAGTATTGGAAAATCAAAGTTCTTGTTATGGCAATTATTGAACTCACCCATACAAGATCTTTGAGGAGGGATTTGATCTTGACGCAGAAACTTACCAATTGTGTTCCCATAGAAGTGATCCTTTTAGGACCTTTGATCCTGAGAAATGTCTTCATTTCTGTCTCAGTGACCGTGTACTCATCTCAGGTGCATTAATCCACCCATGACATTTGATAAATTGATAAATAAGGTGTTTTTTCATTATAAAGGAAACTTTTCTTTGATAGATATGACTTCCATGGAGAAGATGAGATGAAAGAAATGTATTGGAAAATGGTATGCAGTAGGCATCAACTAGTCTGTGTGAAGCTAAAGGACTAAACAAAGTCAAGGCTAAAGTTTCTTACAGATCTAATATTCTGATTTCTTTTTTTTTTTCTAATTTATTTTGTTAACAAGTTAACAACTTACTAAACACAGTCTATCTTCTCTTTAAAGTGGGCATTCCCATCCTTTGGGAGAAGATTTTTAACTATAGGTCATGTTCTTCAGTTAACAATATCAAATAGCATCACTTAGTTTTCAACTAGTCTCAAGTTCGGTCCCACCTTACAAAAGGCACTGGTGCAATGTATTAATTAAACCATTTGTGAAAGAAATTTGGGAAGATTGACAAAATCTAAAATTGGTTGACAACATTTAACAAGTTGAGAGATGGGAGTTAACTATGTACAGAAAGATTTGGTTCAAATCATTCAATGAGACATGATATTTGAAATTTTTTTACTCATTCACACCTAAATTGAACTCACAATGTGTGTTTCCTCAAAATATAAATTCCTTTATGTAAATGGATGCTCTATATACAAAATACCAGCAGAAAAATCTATTTGGGCATAAAAATCCTATTTTTTGTGCCTAGGAAGCTGTTGTAAACTTACACATGGAAACTGAAGTTTGAGCATCTGAAAGTGGTTAAAAAAATGGGAAAAAGTTCAACTACTAGCTAACTGGTAGGAAAAAATGTGCAACGATTTTCTGCTCATATTCTAAGATAGGTTTAGATTGGTCTTGTATTAAGTTTCAAATTATAAAGTAATTACCGTTAAGTCATTCATAAATTTCTTTAATTCCCCGCCTAAATAGACTCACATGTATACCTAGCCTGATGCTAGGGAGGAGAGGCTTTCCAGTCTACACTAGTCTGTTTTCATCCTTTTGTATAACTACAGACAATATCCCTACTTTTTCCTTTGGCTCATCTGTAAAGCATATGAGGAATTATTGTTTGGAAATTTAAACCATAATGGAACGTATTATTAAGTTTTCCTTATTTTGAATCATACTCTATTTGATTTTGACCACCGAAGTAATCTTTTCCAGTGATTTTCGTTATTTATTTTGTTAACTGCCACACCATCAATAATTTCAAGTACATCAACCTATTGAAGATACAATATGATCTTTCTTATTCAGAGCTTTTCTTCTTAAAATAACACCATTTATTCTAATAATAACATTGTATTTTGCAAATGTCTCAAATGTTGGAAAAAAATTTCCTGAAAAGGAATGAGTTCTGTTTTTCATTGCATTCTTATAAGTGCATTGCCTGCATGCTGCCTGACAAACTTATTAGGTGTTCAATGAATATCTAATATTTTACGGGATTCACTGGTTTTGTAAAAATCAAATAAAAGATATCCTGCAAAACTTCAGCAAAAATACATAGGTTTTACTGCTTTTGAAGTCATGTTCCGTTTCTAAGCTATATTATTATTTGTGCATTTCACTCAGCTTTAATTAAAGTTAAAACCAAAATACGTTTACACCTATACAAAAGTTATCTTGGACTGTACTGTCAAAGAATCGAAAGTCAAAGAGAGAAAGTATAAAAAATACAAGAGAAGGAAAATGTAACATAAAACAGGTTTTATTTTATTTTAATTTTCTATCAAGAATTTCCAGACTTTTTTGTGGTGATAGGATGAGAAGGAGTAATAGAGATATGCAGCTAATTAGAGGACACAGAATAAATCTGCATATAAAATATGTAGATATAATACCTTTAACAAGCAATTTTGTAGTAAGATAAAATACTCATAATGTTTCCTGTAAACACTGTGTAACATTGAAAGCATATTTTATTTGAAGACTATTTCTGCAAGAATCACCAAGAAATATTCTGTTGCTATCAGAAGTAACTTTGACAAAAATTTAAATAAATCATTTAATAAATTACTTATAATTTATTACTCCTGAATACATATAATTATTATTCTTATAATTAAATTAATAGTCTAAAAGAATCTGTGATAATAGTGGTATTTTTGTATGGCAACTAATGATTGATGATCAAATGCAAAGCAAACTAGCAATTGATCTCAGGAAATTATACACTATACACACATTTGAGGGCATCATAACTTAGTTGCCGTAACTCAAAGGAATATCTTTGGACAAGCATTCAGTAGTGTTTCCTTAATTAGAGGATGCCTCACACAATACAGGTTATCACTTCTAGTCTAGATGCTGGTAGATACATCCCGGGATTTGCCACTGGCAAATGAGACTACATGCTTTCTTCATTAGCATGCAGCCTGGTAGAAGAAACCAAAAAAGCCAGTGCATGAAGAAGTAGAGGGACTCCTAGTACCACATACTGATGGCTATGGAGAAGTGTGTGGGCCTAAACATTTCTAGGGAGCAGATCAGAAAGACTTGACAAATGTGAAGCACACTGTTTATCACCAAGTGACATATTTAATTTCCAGTGGAAGCACTGACACAATTTTTCCAACTTGTGATTTGCTGAATGGTTTACAATGGGTTTACCCATCTGAAGGAATCTGTAACATAATATTTATTTACTTTTTGGATTAATTTACTTTTTATTTATTTATTTATTTTTAGAAACAGGGCCTTACATTGTTACCCAGGCTGGACGGCAGTAGCACCATCATAGCTCACTGCTGCCTCAAACTCATGGGCACAACCAATTCTCCCACCTCGGCTTCCTGAGTAGCTGGGACTGCAGGCACACACCACTACATCTGGCTAATAGTTTTCATTTTTTATAGAGATAGGGTCTTGCTATGTTGCTTAGGCTGGTCTGAAACTCCTAACCTCAAGCAATCCTCCTGCCTTGGCCTCCTTAAGTGCTGTAATTACAAGCGTGAGCCACCTTGGCCCGACCAACATAATGTTGATTTACATTAAAGAGTTTTGTGTGATGACAAAGATAATAGATGAGTGGGAGAAGTGAACTTATAGATGTATCTTTAGCCACAAAGGGTAACCTAAGAAGCATTTGATTGTACTTGTACTAAAATACAAACAGCTTTTCAGCTGAGAAAGTACTTTTAAGCTTTCCACATGTGTTTCTCTGTACCCTTAGTCAACAGACATCATCTTAATCCCTTCCCTCTACTGCTGACCCACTAAGCATCCCCTCTTATAAAAGGCAAATCCAGCTAGAAGCATTTAAATGAAACTGCCTATAGAAGCCTCAAATTCTTATTAGAAAAATGAACAATGTGAAGAAGGTAGGTTAGAGGTTTTTTTTTTTTACAATGAGAAATTTTTTTGAAGATCTTTTTTTAAAATCCCTTACAAAGCTGCATCCTATAAGCAGATTTCCAAAACTTTCACTCAAATAGTAGTAGTGACATTTTCCTTACATTGCTCAATTTTGAAGAAATCCAAAAACAGCTCTAAACACAGAGGAGCTGCCAAATTCCAAATCTGCATCCTCAACAACACTCAAAGATAAGTTATTTTAAATATTTTACACACAACTTGCATGGTTACCCACTGCTTCTGGAGCAATTTGTAAAGCTTAATAGGGGTTGATCTTGGATGAAGTTTTGCTTTAACACAGTTGAGCATTTCTGCTTCTTAAGAAAAGTGGTGTTCAGGGAAGGATGACATTATGCTCTGAAATTAAACTTGAGAAGGAATTGGTTTTATTTTTGGTTAATACAATTCACTACATCCTGTGACATTTTCATCCATCAGAGTGTAAGAAAGATAAAGAGTAAATCAACATTTTGTTTTACTTTTTATTTAACTTCTAGTTATCCCAAAATGAGTACTAAAGCCCTGTTCTTCTGGCCTTTAAACAATTTTACTTCTCATTAAAGTGGTGATATTTGGAAGACAAACCTCATTTTCATCAACAAATGTCTTCTGAGTGGTCTTTGCATAACTGCTAAGTAATTCCTACAAAGTCTTGTAGAAATCCCACACTCCGTGAAAATATATAAAATGCTTGGAAATATGCTGAAAACAGAGTTAAGTGGTTGGGAATAGAGTAAAGGTGGAGGTAACCAGGAGGCACTCTTGACTACTATTGTTTTTTTTAAAAAATTATTTTAACTCTTCCTTTAGATTCGGGGGTACACGTACAAGTTTGTTATATGGGTAAATTGTCTGTCACTGAGGTTTGGAGAAAGACTGATTTTGTCGCCCATGTACATAGGAAAAACTGCTCAACCTCACTAGTCATTAGATAAATGCGAATCAAAACCACAATGAGATACTATCTCAAACCAGACAGAGTGGCCGTTATTAAAAGATCAAGAAATAACAGACATTGTTGAGGTTGCAGAGAAAAGAGAACACCTAACCTTTTTGTCTTCACAAAGATTGTTTCTTTCCTCCTGGGATAAGGAGGGCAACTCTTTAATGAGAAGTTTATGACCTGCTTTAGGGGAGAAGGGCAAAGGGAAAGGTGAGAGGGAACTTCTGCTTCTGCTTTTTTCTTACAATGCCAAGTCAGTATTTCGGGGTATCGTCCTGAACTCTATCATAGTCAAGAAGAAGTGGGAGGGTATCAGCGGATGGAAAATTACTAAGAGGGGTTTGTCAGGGTCGGGTGTTCTGGCTAACCAATTTGACAGAATTCTTGCTGAAGGAGGTGGGGGGCATCAGATATCAAGGGTAGGGTATACTTACTACCTGACTTAGCAGAATTCTTCCTACAACTGAACTAAGGAGGCCAAAGAGCTCAAGGATAAGGCTTCGTTGCAAAGAAGGTTCAAAGGAGTCTGTCTAAAGTTTGATCAAGTAGATTGTCTTTGTCACATGGTGCATAGGACAGGAGAGAATAATGGTTTTCTTACCCTGAACAGCTGCACTTACCTTAGTTTCCCATTTGGATTAATGACTAATGAATTTTACCTAATTTATTTTAGTCCATTTGTAGTTTAATCTCATCTATCTTCAGGAGATATTATCAGTTTTATGAGAAGCAGCTTAACCTCTCATGGCTATCAAGGGACGCCCAATTGAATACTAAACCAAGCTTGGATATGTGCCCTATGTATAGTTTCCATATGTTTCTTCATATTAATCACATTTCTTCTCCCAGAGTTTGTTTTTCATAGCCAAAGATGTCTCACACAATATCTCTCCCTATTCTCTTTTTCTGCTTTGTTTTTACAACCTTCCTTTGGACTTTTTTTATTTCAATTCTAGCTATCTCACACTGTGACAATTAAAGCTGTAAACAGTTTTCCAGATGGCAAAGCACCAAAATAGTTTTAAAGTTTGAGTTAATATCTTATATGTTCTTTTTCATATGACACATGCCAGTGATTGATAATTTAGTTGTATTCTCGATCAAGTCAAATTCTAAACTTTTATCTTTTAGACTGAGGTCTTAAGTGATAACTTGGAGTTAATAATTGTATGCAGATTAGCTTTTCATGTTTATTAAATTGTACTTCCCCCATACGAAAGTAATCTGCTATTTGTATAACACTCAAAATTTTACGAGGATTATTATCTACTATAGTGCACTAAATTAATACAAATTTTATTTACCTATTTACCGGGTCATATTTCCTGATGCTTTAGTTATAAAAGAGTTTGCCTTTTTGAAATTTTAAGTTGATATTATTAAAGAATTGCCTTCTTTTCTCCATTTACTAACACTTATTGTTTAAATTTATTTATAATTCATAAATTCAAATATATATAAAAGTGCAGAGAACAATGTTCATGATATTTATCCACCATCAAGAATTTTTTAAAGTTTTGTCATGTTACCATTATTTTTGAGGAATAAGACAGTATGGAATCAAGTTACATCTCTTTGTTTTCCTCCTAAAATCTACCCCCTCATTGCTTTCCCAGATACAATCACTTGTTAAAATTATTTTTCATGGAGTATAAAAAGAAAATCTTGGGAAGTTAACACTATCCAGTGTTAACTATTGGGAAGTTAACACTATCCATGATTCTGGGTCAGACAATCATCTCTCTATACAAGCCTGCTGTATTCCTATCCCTACCAAAATTCCCATGGTTTTCCAGAAAGACAAGTGAACCTTTTGAAATTATGGGCATATAATAGTGTTTGATTTTCATGTGTCCCATGATTTCACCTCCTGCTTCAGCTTTCACATGATAATTAACCAGTCATCTCCAGGGAATGCATATTTAAGAAAATGAAATGTCATTCTAGTTCAGCCTGTATGACAGCAGAAAACTTACCTCTAAATTATAATCAAGAGCAGGTCACATGCTGAGAGAATAACAGGGGGGCAAAGTCTGTGAGTATATTAGATTGTCACAAAGTTTATCTTTTTCAAGCTAAATTAGCTTCAGCAATAATCATTTAAGATATCAAAAGTATCTTTATAAAATGTGTTTTCAATAACTTCTCTGACCCCTATTAAGAGTTATATGCATAGTAATAATGATTCACGTTAGAAAAATATATTCGAAATTTAAAAAGTTAATCAATGTTTATTACTTTTATTTTCTATACATTCTTTTCAGTAAGAGTAAACATTGAAAATAAGACATGCCGCAGGAAGGCGAGAGTCAGCAATTACCTCTATTTAGCCACAAATTTCTGTAATATCAGAGCCTAGCTCATCATCTACTGCAACTATTCAGGGAACCATTATAATGTGGGAAGTAAGAAACAGAGGTCAGAAAAAAAATTTTATATATTCTAGGAGTTTACTCATTATGATCTAATAATAATTGTTAACCACAATAATATCATTATTACACAGAGGCTTGGAAAATGTGGATCCACCAAAGCTCATCCAGAGTTACCCCACAATTACATCAACAAAAACAAATGCAGGAACAGAAAATGAAATATCACATGTTCTCACTTACAAGTGGGAGCTAATATGATGAGAACACATGGACACACAGAGGGGAACAACAGACACTGGAACCTACTGGAGGGTGGAGGGTGGGAGGAAGGAGAGGATCAGGGAAAATAACTAATGAGTATAAGGCTTAATACCTGGGTGATGAAATAATCTATACAACAAAGCCTCATGACACAAGTTTACCTATCTAACAAGCCTGTGCATGTACCACTGAAGTTAAAAGCTTAAAAAATTAAAGAAAAATTAAAGGCAAAAACAAATGCAATGTGTAAAACGAAATGTAAATGTGACACTGAACAATCTACATTGAATTCTAGTTTTTGAAGGTCACTTTGTTTTATAAACAAATTTTAATGTCATAAGCCCCCTGGACAGGTAAAACCACAGTTTTTAAATTGTCAAGATGACTCCTACACTGCATTAACGAATTGACAATTCAAAAAATCATTCCCACTTTAACATCTTCCCTGTACAATTTATCTAATAGTTTCATCTAGGTGATTTGTAGACTCAGAATAGAAGCTACCTCAGTAAACTTTTGGGATGACAAACCAGAACTTAATCTGAACATTTTTTAATGTACAAACCACTAAGCTAGGTGCAAAGGATCCAAGAATGAATAATAGACAAGGGGCTTAAAAGTTAAGAGGAAAATAGGTATTTAAAAAGATCAATAAAATCCTAATATGACAAAGGGTTTTTAGCAGTGGAATATACTAAGTGGAGTGAAAATGAATGCTGGTGATGTTGTGGAAAATTCTGCTACATTTTCATCTTATTTAACATATGTGTGGACTTTGGGAGTACAAAAGAAGGATTTTCAAATCTAAGCAGTAACAAAGTTGAATAATCTTTATATATTAAACAAACATCATTCATTTTAAGAGAACTCTGCTTTTGATTACATAATCTCTCTGGAATCTTCTCAATACCTCCATTAAAGAGTGACACATATCAGATCACTTTGTTGCAACCACCCACCTGTACTCTGAAATGTGAATCTTTTAAAATCTATCCAAGATTCCACAAATCTTAATTCTACTTCCTTTATATTTAGTATTAACTTTCAATCTATAAACTCTCAGGATAAAGTGAACTAATTTCAAACAGACTGGTAAGTCACTTTTGTACATTTACTTTTCTAAGTGGTAAAAAGCATTTTTAGTCTATTTACTGTTCATAAAGTTTCAAAAGTATTTTATATAGAAATCCCTTGGCAACAGTAGATGTTAATGTAATATACTTCCCAAGCCATCAAATGTAGAACTGAGCATGATTGAGTGCTTTTCATAAGTTTTAATGTGAGATCAAGAAAGTAGAGGAATTAAATATAGAGGAATGCTTTATTATCTTTAGTATTTGTATCTACAATTCTATAAATATATATATATATTCCATAGACATAAATACGTGTGTATATGTTTGTGTGTGTGTATACATACATATATAGACATATATATATATGTATTTTTTGAATTCACAGTTTACTTTCCATACATCATTGATGCAAGTTTTGTTTTTCAAAGTTGAAATGCAACATTACATGTTTGCATTTAAGCAATATTGGTCTGTTGCTTATTTTAGTTTTCACGTTTGACTTGTTTTTTACAAATTCAACAGGAAGTAAGAAATATAAAAGTACTGAATAGAGAAAAAGAAAAACACCAAAATTTTAAAAATTGGAGAAAAAACCCAGGAGTAGCATGTGGGTAGAGGGAAGGAGAGATGGGGAAGTGTCAGCAAGCAAATAGGAAAAAAAAAAAACCTTATTTATTAAACTAAAGGGAAGATTATAATTGGAAAACTTATGGTCACTTTTTAAAGACTGTGTGTTAAACTTTGAATCATATTTTCCTGAGGATGTATTCTATGGATATAATGGGACAAATGAATAAATATATATGAAAATAATATTCACAATAAGTTGCTTTTATTACTGAAATACACAATCCAAATATTTAAGTGTAGAATGTGAATTTTTTTTTTTTTTTGAGATGGAATCTCACTCCATCACCAGGCTGGAGTGCAGTGGCGCAATCTCAGTTTACTGCAACCTCCACCTCCTGGGTTCAAGTGATTCTCCTACCTCAGCCTCCCGAGTAGCTGGGACTACAGGCACGTGCCACCATGCCCAGCTAATTTTTGTGTTTTTAGTAGACACGGGGTTTTGCCACGTTGGCCAGGATGGTGTTGATCTCTTAACCTCGTGATCCACTTACCTAGGCCTCCCACGGTGCCAGGATTAACAGGTGTAAGCCACTGCGCCCGGAATTTTTTTAATTTTATTTTTTATTTAATTTTATTTATTATTTATTTATTTAGAGACGGAGTCTCACTCTGTTACTAGGCTGGAGTTCAGTGGTGTGATCTCAGCTCAGTACAACCTCTGCCTCCTGGGTTAAGTGATTCTCCTGCTTCAGCCTCCTGAGTAGCTGGGACTACAGGCACGTGCCACCACGCCCAGCCAATTTTTGTATTTTTAGTAGAGACGAGATTTCGCCATGATGACCAGGCTGTTCTCAAACTCCTGACCTCGGGATTCACCCGCCTTGGCCTTCCAAAGTGCTGGGATCACCTGCATAAGCCACCACGCCCAGCTGATTTTTTTTTTTTTTAATTTTGAGACCGGGCCTCACTCTTTCACCTCGGCAAGAGTGCAGCAGCATAAGCAAGGCTTCTTGCAGTCTCGCCCTCCTGGGCTCAAAGCATCCTCCCATTTTAGCCTCCCAAGTAGCTGGGACTACAGGTGTGTACCATCATGCCGGGCAAATTTTTAAATTTTTTTATAGAGAAAATTTTTTTTATAGAGAAAAATTTTTAATTTTTCTCATTATGTTGCCTGGGCTCCTGGGTTCAAGTGATTCTCCTGCCTTGGCCTTCCAAAGTGTTGAGATTACAGGTGTGAGCCACCATGCCCAGCCAGGATGTGATTTTTTTAAAGTATGCTTCAATCATATTGAAGGAATAAAGGCAATGTTGAAAAGGAACTACAACTTATTAACCTGAGGGAATATTCACGACAAATTCTGCAGGGAGAAAAACAAATTACAAAACGGTAGGTCCTTCATTTCACAAAGATGAGGTATACATATTTGTATTGCATAAGTCTAGAAAAACAAAAATCAAAATTTAATGATGTTATCTCATTATATAACATTTTCCTTTTTCTTTTAAATAAGTTTTTCAAGTTAATTTTTACAACAAATGTGAGTTAATTACTTAAAAATAAAGTTTTAAACATGTTCTTGATAGCACCGCTGCTGGAAGGAAAATGCAAATGTGATAATGAATTATCTAAGAGTTCAATTCCATTACAGATATAAAAAATGTAATGCATTAACTGAGTGTGTGTCTATTAGATACACATGAAGTAAAGCTTATCTAAACACTAGAAATCAGGTAGAGGCCAATATGGAAAATCTTGATTTCTTCAAATATTGAAATAAACAATCCACTGTTTCAAGCTATGAACAATAGTATCGTGCAGATATTGACTATGAGATAGACTCCATGAAACAGTGGACAGTGATTTCAATTTAAAAGTAGATGCCAGAAAGGATAAGAACTGAGGGTTCAGTAATAAGCAGGTTCTTGCTGTCACTCTTTAACAGCCAAAAGTGACTTTCCAAGCTGTACATCTATGAAATCTTTTGATATACAGGGCACATTTTAAAAGAAATGCCACCTAGTTAGGTGAGAAAATATGGATCCCAATTACCTGTTTATTCAGTGGTAGTATCCAACATGTTTTACGAGGTTTCAGATCATGAAATGTATAAAAGGCAGTGCCTTTGCCAGCAGACAGGCATATCCCCTTGGAAATGTGCCAGTGCTTGTCAGACTTTTGCAGAGAAAAGATCAAAATGCACCATATTTTTTTGTTCCTTCTCTAAAGGTTCTACTTCACAAATTGTTGCCAGAGAATCTTACCTGCAATGTTGACTACAATCTGTCTCTACTTAGACAGGGATGTAATAAACGAACTGTCCAGAGGGCCAGGAGGGAAGTATGATCTGATCTATTCTAATGAATTCTGACAACTTTATGTTTAAATTAGCTGAAAACAAACGGTACCTTTTTCATTAACCTAGACTATTTTTTCATTTTTAAAACATAAAATTAATAAATAAGTGTGTAAAATTATGAAATATACATAAAAAATAAAGAAAACAGCTACCATTCTTAACACTCATTCCCAAAGAAGATTATGATGATGATGGGAACAAAAACAATAGTGATGGTGATAATAATGACAGTAGCAGCTAAAATATATCATGCATTTCCATTATTCTGGTGCTATGCTCAGGGTTTTATAAACATATTCGTACTGATAATGTTTTTTAAAAACTCCTGATACTGTTAAAGCAGTAAGGAAAACTGTATCCCAGACTAGTGTAAATGGTGTTAAGACTATCACAATAGTGAAGAAGCCTAGTCTCAACTCCAAATATGGCAAAGACAGGTAGGGACATATAGCCAATGAGTAGAATGAGGGGTTCAGTGGATGAAAAGTTACTTAGAGAAGACATCAAGTCTGGAGGGATTCTTGCTACAACGACCTAACCTGATTTTTCCTGAAGGTAGACCAAAAATTTTACAACTGGGGATGAGGCATTTGATCAGATATTGAGGGCGCCCAGGAGAGGAGAATAAGGGCAGAAAGGTGCTCATCGTAAAGGTCACACTGACACTTCTGTGACAAAAGACAGGTTAACAAGAGAGAAAATATTTGTTTATTTAATGTTTTATGTGACATAGAGAGCTTCAGAATGAAGACCCAAGGAGGACCGTCCATTTGTATGCTTAGATTAGATGGAGAAGACAAGCATGTGAAAATGTGATTGAACAAAATTGGGAAGATCTAACAGTAATAGACTTAATGTGGAAACCCAGCAATACCTAACTGTTCGGATTCTTCTTTGCCTCTGTGCTGAAGCATTTCTTCCTCTTGGGTATGGCCAGGAACTCTCTAGAACGAGACTTACTCTCTAACAAGAGCAGATCCGATAATTTCTTTATGGCCAGCTCCTAGGCCAAAAAGTGGGTGAAGGTTAGGGTAATATTCCTAAACTTGTGGCTTGCTTTGGGGAAAAGGGATTCCAGTTTCTATGACATGACTTGGGAATGACATATTCTGATTTATATTACTTACTTTGGGAGAAAATGAGAGTTGAGGGCAGGAGAAGGTCAGAGAGATCTTGTTTCTGAGGATGTTTCTGAGACCTTTCAATGTTCTTCAGTCTAAAATTCAGCATGCCAAAGCACCATACTTTGAGGTAGCATTTTCTGCACCTCAACAGGAGGTTGCTTGCTCGACTGACTTTAAAAGATTCTCACTATAACTAGTGTAGGCAGGCCAAAGACAGGACCCAAAAATGAGGCCCAGTGAAAGAGGGCTCAAAAGAACCTGAACAAAGTTTGGTCAATGAGTCTTTGTGAAAATACAGCTATTGTTATCGCATTTTATAAGCAAGAGACCTTAAGCCTAGAAAGTTGATTTTTAATCAGAAGAGGGTAGAAGCTTTGAGTAGAGTAACAGATATGTCCTGGTGCAATACTTTCAAAGATGAAAGCACAAAAAAATGTAAGTGCTTTTTTTTTCTTTTATTCCTTTTTTTTTTCTTCTTTGACAGGCTCTCACTCTGTTACCCAGACTGAAGTGTAGTGTCGTGATCACAGCTCACTGCAACCTTGACCACCGGGGTTCAAGCAATCCTCCTGCCTCAGCCTCCCTAGTACCTGAGACCACAGGTATGCACACCCATATGCAGCTAATTTTTTTTTTATTTCCTGTAGAGACAGGATTCCTCCACGTTGCCCAAGCTAGTCTCAAACTCCTGGACTCAAGTGATCCACCCACTTCATCCTCCTACATTGTTGGGATTACAGGCATTAGCCACTGTGCTTGGCCAAATTTAAAAGTCTGACGAAGGCTGAGCCACTAGTTAGTTGCAGAGGTAAAATTACACTTTTGCTTCCTCACACTTAATCATGAGCTTGTAGAATAAAAGGGATTCTCTCCTCATCAATTGCAAGATTCATGGCAAAAACATATAACAAAGCACAGATAACAATAAAAAAGCATAAAAATTTATCTAATAAAAGTTTCACATGATACGAGAGGCTTCAGAAATGAATACTCAAAGAAACAAGGAAATCCGTATGCTTTTATGCTTAGTTTTGATGAAAAGTGGCAGTGCGGGGGAAGTATTAGACTAAAGGGGATATGACCTAATGATGATAAACTTAATGAAACTTAAGAACTTAGCAAGGCCTATTTGTTCAGATTCTCCTTGGCGTCTCGGTTTCTTTGGCTCCTTTCTAAAGGGAGAGACTTTCTGGAATGAGAATCTTATGACCTAGATTAGAAGAAGGTCAGATAATTATATTATAGCCTGCTTCATGGAAAAATGGTGGGAGAAATTCAGAGACCTTTCTGTTCTGCTATTTTCTCAAATGCTAAGATGTCATATTTTGGGGTATCATCCTCTGAACCCCATCAGCCCCATCAAGAGAGAAAAGTGAACCCCTATTCCCACTACCAATGTATATTCATACATCTGTTCACACAGGCACACACAGATATATATAATATACAGAATTTTTAAAAAGAAGTATGTACTCTCAATTCTTACTGCAAACTCCAAATTATTTTATTATTGGTAATTTCAAAATCAGTAAGAATCTGCATGAAGCTATTTATACCTTGCTAAGATATCGGAGTTTATTTTCAAGATTGCTGTCATTCTATTTGGAATCTATTCTCCCCACACATGCCTCCATCCTCCTCAAAAGAAAATTATTCGAAATACATAAATAATAAAATCTCTGGGCTTTTTAAAATTTAGCCAACTCTTTTTCACAAACTTTTACACAATTTATTCAAATGATATCACATCATCTGTAATAACATCCAAGAAAATAAAAAGTAATAGATGTTCAAAAAGTTGTGCTGGTTATAAAGACTTTGTTCTCAAAATGTTAGAGTTTAAGGTACAGCTTCACTCATTTCCTGGATCAAGTTAATAAAATCTTTTGTGTTTTTCAATGCATCAGGCCCTGTACTTAGATTGTTCCACTGCGCTCAATTGTCCTGACACACACGCCTATACTGAACCATTTTGTTTAAGTGAATAGAGTATGTTTAACTTTATACTACAAAACACAGCTGAATCATTGACACTTCAATCAGCCTTTATTATACCAAAATCACAGTAGGATATCCCTTTAACTCAGAATGTATTGAAACTAAAGTAGAATTGATTTCAATCTAAAAATGAAAGGCAAAACACATCAATACGTGCGTATATCTGCATAACAATCCGGTGTAATTTCATTGTAACTGTGCTCACGGCATAGAGAACTCAAAGTTAGACCTGTATCTGACTCATCTATTTCTAGTTTTAGAAATTAAAAACTTAAAAAGAAGTTAAGACAACTTTATTTATGGAAAAGTTTAGTAATTCATACAGTGAGGTCAATGTCTTAAATTTGTAAAGCACTTTGTTCTCCTTTACCCAGAGAGTTGTTAATTGTTACAAATATTCAAAAGTTTGCTGAAGGTTATTTTCATTGTCAGATAGGGACAGACTCTTTTATCAATAGCACAGTTGGAATACTTCATCAGATACAGGATTCTCAGGTTCTCTTGAGTTAGAAGTTAAAACAAGATTTCAAAAGTAGATTTCTCCTTTGCCAATATAATAAATGTGTAGATAAATAAATGAGACATATAATTAGTATGTAGATCATGGCAGTGCGGTCAAATTAAGATTTGTGATTCAGTGTGGTAAAACAAGGAAAGTAAAAATTAGTTAACGTGACTAATTGTATTGTCCTTTGTCTGAAGTCAACATCCTATTTTCTAAGGGAAAGACTAGGAATATGAGAAACTTCCCAACAAGTTTAAGTCCTGCATTTTAGCTTACTATCCGAAACAGCAAGATTTGATGTTTCTAAGCAAATTCAAAGCTCTGTTTGCTTAAACTGAATGCTGCATAAAATGCCATGAAAGTCTATGAGTTGGTGAGGGATGTATTGGCTTTTGTTCACTAATAAAGTTGAAACAAATCCTGTTGTTGCCTCAAATATTTCCTGGGCCATATGAAAACAGGGACTCCTACATAATGCATATGTTCCAATAATTGCAGAAAAAGAAATTTTAAAAAAATCTGTAGTTTGAGAGAGCACAGTGCTCACAGCATAAAAATGCCAGCATGAGCAAGAAAAATAAAAAGAGACTTACAAATGAGTACTTTTACATGCAGAAAAAGAAGAGAATTTAAATAACCAAAGCAGGTGAGCTGGTTTCACAAAAAGAACAGTGTGTTATTTAACAGAAGGCATTACTAATTCTGCAGTTAAATACGTGGTGCAAGGTGAAGAGAAATACAAGAAGCAACCTGCAATTGTCTGTTACAGAAAGCACTCCCTATGCAGTCCTTAAAGGGTCTACACCCTGTGTCCACAACTTAGGTGACCACAAGAAGTCTTATTTTGAGGATGTGAATCTTGAAAAACCAAAGAAAAATTCTTCCAATGTTTCTGAAATTAGCTTGAATTTGCTAATTCAAACACACAAGAGGAGGGAAGATGGTTGGATTGATTCATAATTATTGCAAAGGCTCCCCTTTATCTATAAAAAAAGCAGAAGATGAACCAGTGGTATCTACGTATGTAACATAATTTAGCCTATAGTTTTGGCCCTTGGCAATAACTGATCAGATAGTCACATAAAGTCATGTTATTAAACATGATAGAATTTGACTAATGATGATATGTAACAAAAATACGTTTTCATCAATAGAGTAATTTTGAAATGAATATATATTATTCAAAAACTGTAGGCTTTGGTATGCTAATGAAAAAGCCTTGACTCCCTAGCTATTAACATGGCTTTCAGCTCTCCAAAACTCCATGATCTAGTCAAATTAATGTTGGCCTCAACTTAAAAGTCATCTGTATAAATAAATAATTTACATACTCTGCATACTTATTGCTTTAGCAGTTTCAGTGCAGACATCTGCTGGAATTCTGAGAAGCTTCCAAAGAGATTAAGAACAGAATTAAACTATATTTTAGAAGATAGTCTAGATTAGTGCTCAAAATTTGAAGACTTTTATTAAACACAACTTTCATATTTATTAGTTTGAAAATAATAACATTTAAACATTTTCGATGATTATAATAGGTAGGAAGTCACAGGAGATTTGTAGACTTACCTAATTTATGTTAAGAAACTTAAGACTATAAATATAAATCAACTTCCACAATATTCCAGTAAAAGAGTAAAGTAATTATTTTTTTAAAGGGTAACCTGCAGAATGGAATAGAAGTTGCTATAGGTTTTCCATATCTCCTAACTTTTATTGAAAATCTAGTTAGCCTTTACAGATTTAGGTTATCCCTTTATCCTCTGACTTTAAACTTGTGCCAACTGATTGACCTGTCTATGTGCCCAAACAGAATTTGGTAACCTGTGGTGGCTCATTGATGATTTGATTTGGGCCACTGGGTGCTATTGATGAAGATTGAAATTAATGCTACTAGAAAGGCTGTTTGTTTAATAATTACTAGGTCCTACAACCCCATGAGTCATATAGTCAAATTCAAGATCTGTTAGGTATTTTTTGAAAAAGTGTAGGCTGTGCATCATTGCACAGTTTCTTGAAAAGAAAATTGAAAATGAGACATGGTTTTTCCTTCAAAAATTCAGATGGAAAAATAAGAGTCATTATTAATATCTAAAGATACAACTTTAGCATTTAAAACTTAAAATGTAGCAATAAGTGACATAAAGGTATGACAGCTGCTCAACTTGGCCAAACCTTATTCTGGCTATGTCTAAGAGGGTTCTTCTCAGTGAGATTAACTTTTGAATCAATAGACTTAACACAATTCCCTTCTCAAATTTGGAAGGGCCTCATCTAATCAACTGTAGTCCTGGATAGAATAAAAAGGTGGAGTAGAGGAAACTCTTTCTGCCGGACTGCATAAACTGGAACATTGTTCCTTCCCAAACTTCAGACTCAGATAATCATGTCTCAAGCTTGGTAGCTTTCAGACTGGAATTGTTACCATGAGCTTTCCTTGTTCTCAGGCCTGTGGACTTGGACTGGAACAACATGCTGGCTCTCCTAGATCTCCAGCTTGTAGACTGCAGATCTTGGCACTTTTCAGTCTCCTCAGTTGCAACAATTCCATATAATAAATCTCTCTTCTCTCTCTCTCTCTCTCATATGTGTGTGTGTGTATGTATGTGTCTGCGTTAATATATGTAAGAACCTTGACTAGGGATTGTACAGGAAAATGAAACACTTTTCCTATAATAACTAAGGTTATTTTAAAATTTATTTTCATGATTTCCCTTCCTTCCACCTTTCTACCTCTTCCCTCTACCCTTTTCAGGATCAGGAAATTATTCATTGCCTGGCAGTTTTGTGTTATATCTGTTATATTAAAATGTTACGGCTGGACATGGTGGCTCACTCCTGTAATTGCAGCATTTTGGGAGACGGAGGCGGATGAATCACCTGAGGTTGGGAGTTTGAGACCAGCCTGACCAACATGGAGAAACCCTGTCTCTACTAAAAAATATAAAATTAGCTGAGTGTGGTGACGTATATCTGTAATCCCAGCTCCTCGGAAGGCTGAGGCAGGAGAATTGCTTGAACCCAGGAGGCAGAGGTTACAGTGAGCTGAGATTGCGCCATTGCACTCCAGCCTGGGCAACAAGAGCAAAACTCCATCTCAAAAAAACAAACAAACAAAAAGTTACTATTTTCTGTTTTACAGATGAGGAAACCGAGGCACAAAAAGTTGAGCAACATGCCTAACCTCATATGATAAATTACTGGTAAAGCCAGGATTCAAGTAAAAAGTGAAGAGTAACTAAATTCAGGAAAAAAAATCATAGACTTATTTAAAAGATTTGGATGAGCTATGAGGCTTGAAATAGAATAGTAATCGTAGAAATGAAAAAAAGAATGAGGTGAAAGAATTTTATGGTTAAAATATGCAGGACTTGTCAGTAAAATGGGTATAAAAGACAATAAAGTATGAAAATTCAAAATGTGTCAGGAAAAATTGTTATGCCATTAGACAAAGTGGAAAAATCAGAACATAGGAAAAAGAAGGAGGCAAATTTCATTTTGGACATTTGTACTGAAAACAAGACACAATCTTTCTGTATATCAAAAGATAAAATAAAATTTATGGCTCAGTGTGACTGAGATTATTACCGTGAACCAAATATCCCTATGTTCCTCTAAATTCCCCTGTGGCGTGCACCCCGGTTGAGTTATGTGACTAACTTCCCAAAGGATGCCAGCAAAATTGAGTTAACTGCTCCCTGCTCTCATTCATCTGAATGGAAACAAAATAAACCTAGAGGATTAGAAGATGCTGAGGCAGGATGGAGGTAGACTGGCTCACTGATTCAAATATAGGAACAGAGTCCTGATTAGTGGCACCTTACAATATTGTCTGATTTGAGTGAGAAATGAAACTTTTGTATGTTAAGAGGTGTATTGTGATTTTGAATGTTTATCATGATTTGGAGATTTTAGATGTTAAAAGGTTTATGGCAGCAAAGCCTAGCATCTTGACAAATAGGCACAACAATGAAAATGTGTAGGTTTGGATTTTAACTCTAATATTAATTGTGGGTTTTTTGACATCTTTGAATTTTTTCTTGAAGAAATGGCATAAAATACTACTCATGTTAAAATCTAGTAAGTTAATAAATATGAATGTGCTTTGTAAATCAAAACATCTATTTAAATAAAAATTTATACTCTGTTTATTGAATACCAATTAGAGATATTATTGTAAGCAAAAAATGTATTACGACTATCAGAATAAAAATAAGGAATTTATGATAAGTATATTGGGCTCTCAAAACATTCATTACAACCTATGAGAACTGTCTTGAAAATGAGTAGAATCCTATCTCCAGAGATACACAGCTAATATGGTAGCCAATAGCCACATGTGGTTATTGAACACTTAATATATGGATAGTTTAATTGAAAAATGCTCTAAGGGTAAAATACACAACAGATTTTGAAGAATTGGTATAAAAGTGTAAAACAACTCTAATAATTTTTATATTGATTACCTGTTGCAGTGAAGACATTTTGTACATGTTGGGTTAAATTGGATTATTAAAATTAATGTCACCTGTTTCTTTTTACTTTTTAAACTATGACTGCTAGGAAACTTAAAATTAGATAAGTAACTTATATTTATGGCTTCCAATTCCTTTCCTTTGTAGAGTACTGATGTATGCCTTTCAGTATGTCTGCATGAGCTGGGGAATATCTCACACCAGAGGAGAAAATCTCCAAATGAAGGATCCTATTTGAACATCTTCCAACTGAAAAATATCCATGAGTGGTAAGGAAATATAAAAAAAGAGAGAAAATGGTTATCTCTTTTCTAAAATTTATTAATCACTTTTTTAAAAAGGGTAAAATTCTGGCTCACATACAAATATAGAGTGAGCACATATCAAAGATTCTATCTATCTAACTCGTCCATTACTATGAGAACCAATAAGATATTACAACCAATTCAAAGGAAAATTTTAAGAATCATACATACAAAGAGAATAAAGAATTCTGAATTGAATCTACAAATAGATGCAAAATGGCTCTATCCACAGGGCAATAATTAATTGCATTACCCTGGAAACAACCAATTTGCATTTGTATATACAAGAATAATTTGCAATATGATCAGTATTCAATAATTTACAGGCTCAAAGTCAATGATAGGCAGAGATACCTGTATAAGTTAACCAGTCAGAATATCGATAATTTTTTTCCCCATTTCAAAGTCTTTCAGAGTTTTCCTGGTAGGATGAAAAAATTAAAAAAAAAAAAGAGTTTTAAATTATTTTTCAATATGATAAGGCCAATTTATAGGAATTCTATATTCAAAATTATTATCTTTATTGTTATTCATTCTGTGTCATACAATAGGAAATAGCTAAATGTAGATTTGTACACACACGAAAAAAAAACAGAAGGGTCCACGATTGTCCGGGTAACAAATTGGATGCCAGGTAAGTGTGACTTCTGGCATTTTTTTAAAAAAATATGAATATACTACAGTTTTAAATTGGCCTAACTGTTGAACACAAGATCTCTGGTAATATGATGCCTAAAGATTGGGTCATCCAAACAGAAATTAGACCTTTTCAGAACCTGCAAGAAATTGAAATGAGATTATTCTCTAATTCTCTAATTTTTACATAATCTGTGCCAAAAAATGTGTTGATGGAACGGTCAGTTAGATTCTTTTTATTCAGGTAATAATCATTGTTATTGTCTAAACAGCGTTTTTAATTTATAATTTTATAACAAAAAATAATCATAAATTTAGTTCTAAATAACCAAATTCACACTGAGAAATGAGCAGTTTTTACTAAACACTGACCATAATCCTAAATACGTAGAAAATACTTAAAATATCTGCATTACTGCAGTGTGATTATGCTGGCCACAAATCACTCTTTTTTGGGTTTTCATGGAAACCATTAGTTATGAACGTCCAAGGAAAATCTGTGTCGTTACCTTGCAGAGTTCTTCCTTTAAGTGTTATTCTTTTTCATCTGCTTTTATATACATTTGGTTCATGCTGAACAACACCAAATTGCTTGCTTCCTTTATTCAAAGCCAGTATACTAATTAAAGAAAATTATCTTTCTCTGTGAAACTGCTTAAAACAGTCTCTGAAGCATCATTCCTAGCTGATTAAAAAGATTTCATTAATCATTTCTCTTCTGGCTATCACTATAACAATTTATATTTCTTACACCTGTGAAATGACAACGTTAGGGAAAGAAAATCTGCTAATGTCTTTTTAGAAGCAATTTTTAATGGAATCTGTCTACACAGTGCTCTTGAAGATTAATTTAGCTGTGTTGGGAATGGTTTTATTCATACGCATTCTTGGTGGGAAAAATGACACCTTAGATATTAAATGCTACTTGTAACCACCACCTGTATTTCTCATCCTTCCTTCCCTTTGCGGTTGTTTTTTTCCTTTAGTTATTAGGAAACCATCATTGTTTCACTGTAACAGTTGTTGGGGCTTTACTTTATCTGCTTACTGTCTTCCAGGAGCTTATTGTTTAATTGTTTAATGCTTACTAGCATGTAGATTACACATTTATCCTTTCTCTCCTAGACAAGCCATAACATAGGCTCCACAATTGGCATCTAATAAAAGCATGAGGTGAAAAATTCAGGGAAGAATATCTTCCCAGGATTTGTAGGAAGTAAAATACCCTTTAAACCTGCCAATCTGGTTCTCTTAACAACATCTCAGCAATGACTGTAGAAACACTAATCATAGGGTTCTTTTAATGTAAAGGGAAAAAAAAGATTCTACATCGTGAAGCCCTTCACTTTACTTCCTAAATCTCACCAAGAAGAGATTCTCCTTTGGCTGCCATCATCTCCTGTGGATTACAATTTGCCACATTGCAGAAGTACATTGTGTCTCCTTGAAAGGCTGAGCTTTCCCATGCTGTTTTGTGAATGGTTTCTCAACTATCAACCTTGTGTGAGTCTGATGGTGTCACACCATGCACTACTGAAAATGTGTTACAATTCACATCCTTAGGGAAACTGTGCAATGTGTTTAGAGAAAGCCTTATGGAAGAATACTATCAGCCTTTAAATCAAAGAAAAGAAAGACTATGGCGATTTTCTTTGATACAATGCTAACTCTGTGTAAAACTAACAGACAAAAGTGCTCTATGAAATTTAGGGTACTGTGTTGAAAAGCTTTGCTAGTGTCACTGGAAACTATTACACTTGTGATGGCTTTTTAATAAGATTTTTAAATCATGAAAATCTAGAATTGTCTATCTTATATATTCTCACAATTTCAACCACACAACCAGCCACTTATTCCTGATACTTATTACTATCTAATATGAAACGTACTGAAGCAGGAAAACGGCTGCAAACAAACTTCCTGAACACCAAATGGGGAAGGAAGTGATTTACTCGGCCGGGAGCAGCAGTAGGTGAAAATACCTTAACAGCTGAGCTGCTCGACAAAGAAAATCCTTGCCCTTTTAAAGCCTTACAATCTTAGAAATTACATGTGAGAAGGTCTCAACAAAGAAAATCCTTGACCTTTTAAAGGCTTACAGTCTTAGAAATTACATGTGAGAAGGTCTTGATCCATGAAGTAGGCATGGGATACGTGATTTAGATGGGGTCTGATCGTGTTTAAGCAAAAATAATGCCTTCTGGAAAGACTCCTCATTACCATGCCTGCTATCTATAGGAGAGTGATTAACGGTGGGGCCAGTCTGCTAGGTTTTACCTTTCCTATTGAAATGCAATGCAGAAGGCTAGGGGGAAATGGTCTTAGATGCTTCAGAGGATTAAGGGTGATTTAGGGTCACGTTCCTCAATATTATGTATATTAATTCACTACATTTGAAGGTAGAGGCATAATATTAGCTCTAGAAGTACTAAATCTGCTCGTACCAGAAAAAAAGATCTCAATGTTTTTTTTTTTACTTATAATGAATATGGTAAATATATGCTAATTAAAGCTCATTTAGCAGATCATATCTCAGTAATCTTTTCAACCCTTTCCATCAACTACATGAAATGCCCATGTCATATGGAATGTGCTTTCTATATATTTTTGAAAGAATTGATAAAAGTACAAGATTAAAAAGTGTAACTATATAAAAATGGAAATCAATTTATGAATTCTCTGTAAAAGACAGTTTTCTCTGAATGTTACTTTGGAGAGTGAGATAACCTTTTATATAGGCAAACTGTCTTTAAAAAAAATCCTGTGAGTCTCAAGTGACATGCCTTCTCACACCTGGTATCCTGAGAAAAACCACAAGAACAAAGGACGATAAAGAGAGTAATGTGGGACAGAAGCGGAAGGTAGGCAATCAAATCATGACATAAGCATAAACCATGATAAATACCTAGTAGAAAGAAAGCTTCTGGGAAAACATCAGGAGTATTCCAGTGATAGACAAGAAATGTGGAATCCAAGATTTATCTGCTTAATTGAATAAAGGATGGGGAAAGATCACTAATTATCTGTATTTAAAAAAATCAAAATAATGGGGAATGAAAGAAGATAGGCAGATTGCAAAGAAAGTAATATTATAATAAGAAAAAGGGAGATGAAAGAAGAGTTCTTATTTGTCAGTATTCCTTCTTATTCACAGAGAATGAGATTTCCAAAGACAACCAGAAGAAAATAAACAATAGAAAACCTTGTGATTGGGGAGAAGAGCTAAAGATTCCCGTACAGAAAGAAGTTATCGGAGTCATTTTTACAGATCTTGGCATGACTTCCCAGAAAGTAATAATATATTAGTGTTAAATATTTGGTACATTTTGATGAAACCAAAGTTGCCAGTAAAATAATAATGTTCCTTAAAAGTTTAATGAAAGATTCAAATTAAGAAAAAAGAATACAGTCAAACATTGTATCATCAAGAAAGATTAGTTCAATATTTATGAGATTCAATTTAGTAGGTCAAATCAAAATTTGTTGTTTCTTTCTTATAATGAGATAGAAGATGCAGGAGAGATTGTGATCTAATTAAGGCAAATTGGAAGAAATTAACAATTATGGTTAAAGTAGCATGCAGTTGAGGATTTGACCTTAGTGATATTAGAAAATAGAGCTTTGGCAAGTAAAGGGTAAGTTAGTTACCTTATAGCTAACTTTGCACTGAATGAGAGCAGGGGCTAATTTCAAATTATGCCCAAATATTGTTCAATATGAGGTCTTAATGTGGTCTGTAATCAGAGTCTTTGAGACATATCACAATTACATATCAAAAATAGTAGTTATTAATTAGAGCATTTATTTATTGTGTTACTGTGCCAGGAATTCAGTGTTTTATAAATATCATGTAATGCCCACATGCATGCACACACTATAAGTTATATGTACTACAAGTTGAATTTCTTTAATCTGAGATTCATGGGACCAGAAGCGTTTCAGATTTTGGATTTTTTCGGATTTTGGGATATTTGCTATACATATGAAATATCTTGGGTATGAAACTCAAGTATAAATATATAATTGATGATTCACATACACTTTATATACATGGCCTGAAAATTTATACAATATTTAAAATAATTTGGGGTATGAAAAAAGGTTTTTTTTTGAGATGGAGTCTCACTCTGTCACCCAGGCTGGAGTGCAATGGCGAGATCTTGGCTCACTGCAACCTCTGCCTCTTGGGTTCAAGCAATTCTCGTGCTTCAGCCTCCCAAGTAGCTAGGATAACAGGCGCATGCCACAGTGCCCAGCTAATCTTTGTATTTTCAGTAGAGACTGGGTTTCACCATCTTGGACACGCTGGTCTCGAGCTCCTGACCTCGTGATCCACCCGCCTCAGTCTCTCAAAGTGCTGGGATTACAGGCGTGAGCCACTGCAACCAGCTGAAAAAAGATGTATGTACATTGAAGCATCAGAAAGCAAAGGTATCATTATCTCATCCACTCATGTGGACAATCTGTGTTTGTTTGCCAGCATCATCATTCCTGACTCCAAATTTATATGCTACCGTTAAGTAATCATTTTCTTATACTTGTTCATTCGTAAGTACTCAACAGTAAATAATATGACATACCATAAATGCAGTGAAAAAATAATGAGATCAGAGTAACTATGAAGCACAGTAACATCACCAGAATACCTGTATCAGTTATTAAAAAATAGTGACAACAAACAACAGCAGGATTTTAGTCTTTACCTATGATGCCGAGTTTTGATTTAAAGGTTACTGAAGCCAGGTGTGGAGACTCACACCTGTAATCCCAGCACTTTGGAAGGCCAAGGTTGGAGGATTGCTTGAACTCATGAGTTTGGGACCAACCTGGGTAACAGAGTGAGACCTCCTCTTTACAAAAACTAACTTAAAAAGATTGGCTGGGCATATTGTCATAGGCCTGTAGTCACAGCTGTTTGGGAAGCAGAGGCAGGAGGATCACTTGAGCCTGGGATATTGAGGCTACAAGTGAGCTGTGATCATGCCACTGCACTTAAGCCTGAGCAACAATGAGACCCTGACTCAAAAAGCCAAAAAATAAACAAAAGTTTACTGTGTACAATAATTCCCCTGGGGACGCCAAAAAAACTATGTGTTATGCACCTTCCTTTTGACTGTAACCCATCACATGAGGTCAGGTATGGAATCATCACTTGTGATATCATGTTGGAAAATATTTTAGATTTTGGAGCATTTTGGATTTCAGCTTTTTGGATTAGAGATGTCCAAACTGTAGTATTATGATAAATGAAAAGAATGCAAACTGAGAAAGGATAATGAATTTCTCCAAGAATCAAAACCTGTAAGAGGTAGAATTAGGAAATAAATGAGATTTGAGTCCAAAGTCGTTGTTCTTTATATGTATTAAACTACCTCTTAGTTCTTCCTCTAAAATTGGAAATGGGTACAACTATTATGACTGAAAGAAGATAGCTGTTCAAACTTCCTCACAACATGTCTTCATATAGCTGAGCAGGCAAAGTGTAGCCAGTTTCATGAGCTTAAGGAAAAGAGATATGATACCTTTCTTGGTTCATATCACCTTCAGGGAAGACTTTTGGGGCTCTAAAACACAAGGGAAACAAGAGATGTTTTAAGAATTGATGTGAAAACTACAGAAGATAAATTTTGTGCTGTGATGAGAAAAGATGAGCGGCGCCATGCAAAGTAACTGGAGATAAACGAGGTACAGAAAGAAAACAGCAGGAGGAAGACAGCTCTTGCAGAGTAAATGAGATAGAACATGTTTATTTTGAGCACAGAGATTTGAGTGAAGTTTAAATATGAGAAAAGAAAAGGGGAGTGTGGAAGAAACACCTTAATACAAACAAAAGCAGAGTAACTCAAAAGAAAATGAGGTGGAAGTCAACTAGAGATGGAAGCCAAGTTTTTGACAGAGAATAAGAAGCATAACTTAGAAATCAGGTAACAGAAAACAGACACATTTGGAGAGCTGGAGGTGAAAAAGAAAAGTGTAAATAAGATACTGCAGAAAGTAATACTGTTATGGGTCAAGCAGTTCTTGAAGTAGAGGAACATGAAGCCCAAGCAGAAGAACCCGAGACAATAGACACAGAAATGTAATTTAAGATTCTCTAAGGAAAGAAAAACCAAAACATCAGTACAAAGAAAATTCATATGAAAAAGAAAATATTCTGAAAGAACAAACTAGATTTTGAGCTCTTTACAGTTGTTAAGAAAGAGAAACGTAGGCATACTAAAGGAAAAATGGTATTTTCACAATTTCTTCAATTAAGCTGACCCTGCAATGTGAATCTAATAGAATGGGTATGCTCATAACATGCACAGTCACTATACTTTCTTAATCTATAGCTTTCCTCCAGTGAATGTTAAAGTGAAAAATATTAAGAGTAGCTAATTTTTGTACAAACTTTTAAGTTCTATGAGTTGGGAGGTTATTTAAAATCCTAGTTTAAAAAAACAATGACAGGACTAAAGGGCCTACAGAGAAAAATATTTGAAATCAAATTTAATAAATAAATAGTTCATATGGTTGTCAATTGACTTATTTGAATTTCAGAAGCAATCGTTATTCATTGCTCAAATTTTAGAAAGTACTTCCCACAGCAGCAATACAAACCTGCAGGTATGACATGGGATTCCACAAGCCATCATAATCTATGCAAGTCAGTCTATATATCCCTGCATACTACCACCATAGTTTGAGAATGCCCTCCCTGGATCATCATTTTGGAGCACTTGTGCCTAGAGCAAGTTTCAGAAAAGCCATTCATCAATTGCCATCCATTGTAAGGCCAATTTGCTGCATGGCCAATTTGACAAATTAACTCCCCCAAACTATATATCTACTAACTAGTTATGAAGTTCATAGCAATTCCTATTTTGCTAAGGCCACTTATTTTTTAGTGTCAGTCAAAATGTTTCATTTTTTAAAGAAACCTTGAATTTCAGTTATACAATACAGTATTTATGTCAAAGAATAGTAACTCTAAACAGAGTGAGTATCTTACAAAACATTTTGAATTAAGTTTATTGAATTTTATAATTTGTGAATATACATGCTTTGACTGGGGAATTGTACATCTGCATATTACATTCAGATAGTCATGAGAACTTAAAGTCACTTATATGTTATACAAACAGAATTAAAACAATTGACAACAAAAAATAGTTTACAACCATCAGATGTTCAGGCTCTTTGTGACATAGAAAATTAATATTGTATATGTACTGTTATTTCTACTAGAACTGTCTGCTTTACGTGCATTTGCCAAAAAAGAGAACAACTGAGATATATCAACTAGCAGCTATTTTAGCTGACTACAGAGAGGAAAGAAATAGAACTATATATTTCAAATTCTTAAGTACTCCTCAAATGCTTAGTGTTTTATGTACAGATGCGGTAGATTTTTCCCTTAATTACATTTCAGACTGACATATATGTGTGAAAATAAACACCCAGGTGTAACTTCCACTTGGTGGTCTAAAAAACAAACTGGTCTCTATGCACATCTTTATCAGTGTGGACATAGTCAAGTGTGCCAAAAGGAGGAATGGTTTTACTTCATGATTCAGTGGTAAGTAACACTTACAAGTTACCATCGTAAACTGGATTCATAAGCTTATACGTTTAGGCTCTATTTATTGAAAAATATGAACAATTACTGTAGAAAAATTAAGTGTAAATGCTAAAAACCTTGAAAATGTAAAAATATCTATCAAAATTGTAGAAGCAGCAGAAATAAAAGAAAGAATAAACACATAATTTTTCCATTTTTTGTAGCTTTGTAGACTTAGTTGATGCTTTCTATAATTTTTTTTAAAAAATCATAAACATAAGTACTCACAAAACCAAAAATTAAAATATAATAAGTCCAGAATTTGTGGGAGAGTAAATGTGCCCTAAATTAAATTCTCCAAATTCATACTATGAAGTAACATATGTCTACAAGATGTAAGTAGAGAAACAGAAATTTAAGGTTGTTTTTGAGATAATCTGTAGAATAACCTGAAAGACTTATTCTAACTAGAAAGTGTTGAGGGAGTAGAAGAGGAAAAATATAGTGTAAAAAAATTAATCGACTCGATATATATTTTTATATATATATATAAATATATATATATAATATTTTATATATATTATATATATATAATATTTATATATATATATATCATATATATATATATATATATATATATATATATAAGGCTGGCAGATCACAAGGTCAGCAGTTCGAGACCAGCCTGGCAATATGGTGAAAACCCCTGTCTACTAATAATACAAAAATTAGCTGGGCTTGGTGGTACATGCCTGTAGTCCCAGCTACTCGGAAGGCTGAGGCTGAAGAATCGTTTGAACCCAGGAGCAGAGATTAAAGTGAGCCAAGATCGCACCACTGCACTCCAGCCTGGAGGACAGAGCAGGACTCTATCTCAAAAAAAAAAAAAAAAAAAAAATCAAAATGCAAGAAAGAGAAAGAAAAAGATAGAGAGGACGCGTTTTAATAGGCTCATTAATAGACTTAATACAGTTAAAAAAAGAGTATGTAAAGTTTAAGATAGAGTAATAGAAATTACTCAAACTTAGGCACAAAGAAAAAATGAGTTAAAACAAAGAACTGAATATTCAAGATATATGGGACAATATCAAATGAGCTCCCATAAGAAGAAAAGAGAATGAGGCAGAATAAATATTTACAGAGAAAATAGACGAAAATTTTCCAAAAATAACAAAAAAGTATGAAACCACAGATCTAAGAAGCTGAGAGAGTTTTGAGGTCAATAAATACTTGGCCCCCAAAAAAGGCACCTAAACACATCCTGTGCAAACACTGGAAACCAAATGTAAAGAAGGATACCATGGAAAAACCGATAAAACGCTAGCTAGAGCAACCAAGAAAAGGAGAAATAACACAAATTGCCAACATGAGTCATGAAAGAGGGGACATAAACACAAATCTAATTTTATGTAATAAGGGAATTTTATAAAATTTAAAAAGGAATATTACCAAAAAGTTATGCTGATAAATGTGACAACATAGATGAAATAAACTATATGTATTGGTTTATGTGTATGACCTCAATAATTCCATACATTTAAAAGATATCAAATTTATCGTTGAAAATTGTCAAGAACAACATCAAAACTCTCGGTCCATATAACTTACATGGCAAACTCTGACACACATTTAAAGACAAAATAAAACTAATTTTATGCAAACTCTTTCATAAAATTAAAGAAGGAACACATTCCTACTCCCGTAATGAGGGAAAAATTATCAATGTCAAAACAAAACAGAAAAAAAAAGACCACCAGAAAAAAACCCTATAGTCCAAAATACGTATTGAACAAACATGTAAAAGTCCTCAATAAAATAATAGTGTATCTAATTCAGCAGCATATTTAAAAACGTGAAAAATACCATGATCAAACGGAGTTAATTTCAGGAATGCAGCACTGGTGGGACATTGTAAACCCAGTCAATATATTTCCCTCATTTGAAAATATGAAATCACATATATATTTCAAAAGATGCAGAAAAACATTTGGTCTTCAGTTATGTGTGTTTCATTGTTCAACCTGCCCACATTATAAAAATAAGTTAAAAAAAAAGATGTCCAAGAAATACACACACACACGCATACTAATAGATTAAATGTATGTGTATATTTGCATATACACAGAAAACGTCTTACATAACAGTGCTCCATCTTGGGATTAGGAACACATTTGGGAAGCTACAGGATAAATCAGGAATTGTATACATTTTAAGAATACCTCTCTGTAGCCCGAGTTGTTTTTTGTTTGTTTGTTTACAGCTGACTTATTACCTATGCAGTTAGTTTTAATATAAAAACTATAATTGTCATAAACATACCAATATCAAACAACACCAAAAATGCACTTAAACACATCCTATGCAAACACCTGAAAAACCAAATGTAAAGACGGATACCATGGAAAAACCGATAAAACTCTAGCTAAGACAACCAGGAAAAAAGAGATACAATTCAAATTACCAACATCAGTCATGAAAGGGGGGACATAACACAAATCTAATTTAATTAGAATTAGACTTGTTTATAAGCAGTTGTAAGTATGTCTGCTTTTTAAGTGACATATTCTAAACGAAGCTGTGTATTAATTACGGAGAAAAAGGGAAAATTTCTAAATAAATATCTTGGAATTAGCCAAAACATGCTGCCAACCAATTTTTTTTCCCCACTATTACAGGTGCATTAATTGGGACATGGAAGAGATGATTAACTCCCTCTTGTGAATGCTTTACCCTGTGAAGAGAGTTATGGCTGAGAATTATAGCACCTTGTGATATAGGTGAGGATGGAGCTGGCATATTAATCAGTGACTTCATTTTTCAAGGAAAATTCTTCTTTGTTATTTATACAATTGCATCTCATTTTTCCGTAGTAGATTTTTTTTTTAAAAAACCATATAAATGAGGTATTTTGTAAACAGAGTGACACTGTTAATAACCTGGTGTGAGAACTTTACAAAGAACTGAGGGATCTATAAGGTTGAAAAAGACATTTGAGGGAACAGCTGTTTCAAAAGACGCCAACAATCCATTCAGGTACTTCACAGGTGAGAATCTGGGTGGGAGGTGGTCAAAGGAATGGCCAAGTAGATTCAACTGTGATATCTCATCACCCTCATTTTTTAAATTGCTTTTATTCTTTTATCTTTGGAGTTCTCCGTAAAATCATATTTACTGAAAGTGTTCCACAGCATTAAAACCTTTATAAAAACTTACCTCATCTACTAGATTCATTTTAAATTAAAAAATCAAGTCCTGGGTGCTGCCTGTATTTCATTGCACTGTCTTTTATTTGTAACCTAACTTGTTTCTAATATTTTGCTTTTAACAGAAATGATTGAAGAGGTTATTAAGTTTATTTATATATCACATTTATATTAAACACAGTTATACAATTAGTTAATTTTTAAACTCTAAAAATATCACTTATGTTACAGTTTTTAATTCATGTATTTTTAATTTTAAAAGGACTACATATTCATGTTAATAATAAAAATTCAAAATATAAAAAATAACATGGTATAAAAATGTGATTATCTTTCTTTCTCTCCAAAGTTCCTTGACTCATTTCCAAGATGTGATTACTTTTAACACATCTGTGAAGTTATCTCTAGAAATTTTATATACAAATGCAAGTTTGTATATATATACCAGTATAGATATTAATTAGTATAAATAGCTTTTTATAAGCCTAAATGTCTGTATTCAACTTTCTTTAACTTGTCTTTTTATTTTATTTTATTTAAAAAAAATAGCGACGGGTTTTGTCATGTTGCCCAGGCTGGTGTGGAACCCTTGAGCTCAAGTAATATTCCTGCTTCAGTCCCCAAAGTGCCTAGATTACAGGCATGAGCCACCGTGCCAGGCCTACCTTGCCATTTTCCAATCATACACGTTAGAAGTTGTTTTATAACTGATATTTATGGTTAAAATAAAGAGATGTTCAAAACGTAATTTCAATTCACACTATTTATTGCCATGTAGTTTATCTTTTCTTTTGGTTCACAATGCTTAAATTCGGAGGATAATGAAAACAAATCTCATAGGGAATATACTCTGTAGATGAAGTACATTAACTACACAGTGAGTTCCACAATTACTAAAGTCTAAGTTGATCACTTAGGATGGAAGCAGACCTCTGTGGAAAGTATAGTCTAATTAAAATTTGAGGTGTGCCTTATACCAGGGGTTCTCAGGAGAGAGATCTGACCCAACACAGCAGAGGTTCCTAGATGCTGGAGGGTGGTTCTGGTGCTGATGGGCAAAGCTTTGGGGTTAGTTCAAAGGCAAATAAGGTTTGGCACTGAGAGCATGAGCTCTCTGTCTTGGAGAGACCACTAATAGTGCAGCGTAGTTGAGGTGAATAGCTCAGATATGGAGCCTGGTAAGGTGTGGACTAACATTCTTGAGGGGAGAGGGTTTATTGTGGCAAAGCATGTCCCTCACGTAGCAAATCATGTAAGTGCTTGGAATCATTTTAAAGCTATAAAACAATAACATGACATGAATTTTTCTAAGTGTGTGGAATATATCATTGTTAGATGCACCATAATTTGATCATAATTTAAGCTGATCAAATAATATTTTCTTAAATTTAGTTAGTCAAATGAAAGTCACTTCAGAAACATAGCTAGTGAAGTGGAGATTATATTGGTTAGATTTAGTAATTTTCTATTACAAAATATATTATCTGCTTAAGATATCAGTTGCTTCGATAATCCTGCATAACAAACCGCCTGAAACTCAAAGGCTTTAAACAATGAACATTTAATATTGCTCATGAAAATACCATTTAGGTAGGTCATTCTTATGGTCTTGGCTAAACTCATCTGTGTGCAATCAATTGTAAATTGAAGAGGCTCCTTTGTTTATCCTGTTTGAGTTATCTGACATGTTTATGCACGCTTGAGGGTTGAATGGATTTTGTCTAACCTAAAATGGCCCTTGACTGAAACAGCTGGGATGACAGAAAATAAGGAAGCCTTACTCTCCTCCATATCTCTCGTAGCCTTTTATGTATTACCCAGTTTTAGTTTAATGAGAGAAATGTCTTTGGAATGTTTCTGAGGATACTCATTAGAATTTGTTTTTATGTTTAGAGCTACATTATCTTTTTCCCTCGAGCCAGTCTCTTTGGTCTTCTTGGGTCCTCTAATGTGCTAATGATTTTTACTCGAGAGAATTGTGTTCCTGCTTGTCCAGTTGTGTTTATGAATGAAAGATTACATTAGAATTGGTTACTGGCAAAAGATATTAGCACAGGTTACAGGAATGCTTTCCAAACAATCTCTCTCTTGAAAAGGAGTGTGAAGTATCTGTTTATAACTGGAGCTGACATTTCAACAGGTAGGGTTCACTAGAGGAAATCTGGGAAAGAAGCAGGCAGTGTGAGTGTGGATTCCAACTGCCAAATAAATGGGATTTTACCCGAAAAGGTGAAGCAATTTTATTTTATTTCTCTGCCTATTTGTCCCTGTCCCTCCCCAACCATCTCACCATATATATTTTTTCTCTTTCTCTGTTTAAGAGATTCAGTTGAAACTTCAATCTTTTTGCTACTCTATGAGGACAAACACCCTATCCAATGTCTTCTGAATTTATATACCTCAATTCATTTAAGCAAAATTCTTGAGATTTGTGCTGTGGGCAAGAGTTACTGTTCTACTTGCAGAGAGTAAAGTGAAAGTGACCGAACAGTCCAGTTATTTCAATACCGTTTTAATATAAATTAATCTGAAGCTTCCTGTCCCAACCACTCTCCACATCCTGCACTGTTGATTCTTGGCTTCTTTCGTTGAAGCTTCCTTGAGTAGAGCCTTACTTAGGTCTAGTGACTTGAGTCATGACATCCTTTGCTCTGACTTTTACCCCATTCATATTCTACATTCTATCAGTATTCCTAAGCAGTACTTCCGAGGGCAGCCTTTCTTGTATACCAACATTGCTGTTGTTGAAATAATTTTATAATTATTAAATAGCAACATTTATATGTAATTTCTGTAATGTCTTAAACAAAGTGGAAGAAAGATATTCTGGTTTCGCCACCAAGAACTAGAAATATTAATTCAATATGTAATGAAATGATTTTAAAAGAAAGGTTACTATTATAAGAACACTTACTGATTCAATGAAAAATACCTCAGAATGTGCATTTAACATAGGAAATACTTTGGCCTCAAAACCTATTTAATCAATGATCTGATTCTGAACAATAATTTTGTATTGGTATATTTTCTGATGGTTAATCCATTTTCTATTCTCCCGTTTGTCAACAGCAAATGAGATCTGCTATTATCTATAATTTTCCATTAGAGAGCAAATAGATTGTAATTCTGCCAAACAACATTTTTAGGTAGAATTAGAAATGTAAAATCTGATATTATTTCAGATTTCTAAACTTGACAAAAATATGGCCTAATTATAGAACTAAATTTGTCAAATCCATAGGATGGAAATATTTTCTTCTATCTTAATGCTTATACGTAAAAGATATCCTTATATCTAAAAATGCAACTTTCCTTAAAATGACTGCAAATCTGGGTCAGCTAAGAGAATCAAACACTTAACTGTTCATCATTCAGAGTCTGACAAAATTAAGTATTGTTACCAGTATCTTTGGAAATGACCATTAAGATATATCATGCTTCTCTTTAATAAATTTGTAACAGATAAAATACTGCTTGTGGGAATTCTTCCTAGAATACCATCTTTAAACTGGACAGCTGGTAAGAAAACTGGTCTATGTCATCTCAGAATAGATCATTTATTTTCTAACCTTCTCAAGAGATCACCTCTTTGGCAACTCAGCAGTTATTGCCATCTGCAGCAGGTAAACAAAAATACATATCATGTTAAATTCTGATGAATTTCAGTGGTCAAAATAAATATTTGTAGTTTTTGGTGAAAATTGCACATATCTTTACAAATTACCCCTCTCCCCATGATCTCTTTCAGCTTGCCATCTCTATTTCAAGTATGTTACCATTTTCCTTCTCAGAGATGTCTAAGATAGTGTCAGGAATTAGCCACATAATACAATCATAATCATCCCAAGAGATATTAAATAACCATATTTCAAACTGTGAGCTGTGGTTTAAGTTCCATTATTTTATTATTCCAATTTAGTCAACATCCGAAAGATACAATCATATACCACGTTTCATGGATTTCCCCTCTGCCTTCCTCTTCTTTTGTTCAGCAATAAGGCCCATGTTATCATTGTACACGATATATATGGGCTAGCAATGACTCAAAATTACCATACTTACTTTGGATAATAAGACAGTTTTGGATTTCCAACTTTCTAAGACCATCTATACTTTAATACTTCATTCAGTGTTTTTTATGACTATGTAGTCATGATTATAAAAATGCTTAGAATCTTGAATAATTGCTTACAGAATAGCCTCTTCCTCATCAATAAATGTGTGTGTAAAGCTTCACTTGAGAGAGAAAGAAACGTATTTTGTTAACTCACTGAGATTTCAGAGTTTATCAGTCACAAAAACCAGCGTTATTCTCTCTAAAACAGATATAGGTATAAGAAGTGGTAGAAGAAACTTAAAATGTATTTTATTGTTTTCCTAATTAAGAAATGGGTGGTGATGAATTTCCTAATAAAAACTAAAAAGATGGGAAACATGAAATGTTTGGAAAAACATTTGAAGGTATGTGACCTATAAATTTGGAAGGTAGACCATATATCTTCTGAGGCTGATACTCACAAGTCCCAGTGGTTGCGAAGAGTCAGTATAATGGTATACATTGACTTCTGATTTTGATGAGTCATTACATGGTAGATATGATCTCAAATAAGAATGTTTTTTATTTTGCTGGCCAAAATAAATGGAAATAGATTAAAAAAAAAAACACCCTGTGACAGTGAAGAATCAAAAAATTCAATTTCTGTAGACCTTAAACAGTAAGGTATAAGACTAAGGAAACCTTAACAATCAAACCTATGAAGATTCAACTCAGAAATAAAAGTCAGTTTATTCACTCTCTATTACTGCATAACAAATTACTCTATGTAATGGTCTGAATTATGGTCTCCAAAGACATTAGGTCCTAACCTCTGTATCCTCTAAATGTTACCTTATACAGTAAGGTAAAGTTTCGCCATATCTGATTAACTTAAGGATTTTGAAATTAGATTTATCTTGGACTATCCATGCGATCATTACATTTTACCACAAATGTCTTTATAACAGAAAGGCAGAAGCAAATTAGACACAGAGGAGGCAAAGTGAAAATGGAGGCCAAAATTTGAGTGATGAATGCCAGAAGCCACCAGAGGCTAAAAGAAGCAAACAACAGATTCTCTCTAAAGTTTCCAGAGGAAGTGTGGCCCCACTAGCAACTTGATTTTGAACCCCTGGAGAAACTGATTTCAGGTTTCTAGACTCCAAAATAGTGGGAGAATAAATTTCTGTTGTTTTAAACTACTAAGTTGTGGCAATTAGTTACTGCAGACACAGGAAACAAATGTACCTTAAGATTTGGCAACTAAAAACAATAAATATTTGTTTTCTTACCATTTCTTTGAATCAGGAATTTGACAGTGTCCCAACTACAGTCTGTCTAATGGTCTCTTACAAGTCCATAATCAAGGTGTCTGTGTTAAACTCGAGGTCTAACTGGGGAAGGATCTCCTTCCAGGCTCACTGACAGGGCTATTGGCAGGTCTCAGAAAATCAGCACCTAAGCTCACTTATGCAGTGCTTTCCAGAGATGTACTATACGTGGCAGCTGTCTTCCCCAGAGTGAGCAATCAGAAAGAACACAAGAGATCACTGAGATAGAAGCCACATTCTTTTTCTAACTACATCTCCAAAGCGAAATCTCTGTATACATGCGTTAGTTAGAAGTGAATCAATAAGTCCATCTTACATTAAAGGAGAGCAGATTGTACAGAGTGTAAATACCAGGAGGTAGGAATCACTGGTGGCCATGTTTGAGGCTGTCTACCACACAAGCATAGGTTTTATGTGAAAATACTTAGAAACACTCAATAAAATATGTTTCATTTTAGCCCAGAAGTGGGTGAGGATAAGAGGACTGGGTGTTGCTGTAGGGACAGATAATGGGTTGAATGTTAGAATCCAGGATACAATTCTGAATATTCCAAAAAAGGTAAAGCTATACAAATAAAAAACATGATTACTTGCCAGAGGCTGCGGATAATAGACAACTGACTATGAAGTGGTACTTTGGGGTAATGAAATATTCTGTATCTTAGTTGTGGTTATAGTTACCACAACTGTATACACTTATCTAAAGAAATCAAATTGTACTCTAAAATGGGTACAATTCAGAGTACATAAATCATAGACAAAAAATATTACCTCAATACTGACCAGATCAATATTCAAAGTAGAATTAAGTTAATCTATATGCAACATTTTCTGTTGAAAGATAGATGAAAATATTCCAAATTATTGTATAATGTTAGAATGACCTGAGCCTCACAGTCAGAAAAAAAGACTAAACAAAAAATCAGAAAATTAAAGGCTTATCTCTTTCATAACATGGATGCATAAGCTCTAAACAAAATATTAACAAGACATACACTTTAAAATATAAAAAGTGTAAGATATCACAACAGAGTGAAATTCATGCCCAGAATGTAAAATTGGTTTCTCACTTAAAAAAAAAAATCTATTAAAGTGATTTATCAAGATAATCTTAGTAGATAAAGAAAAAGAATTTGATAAATTTCAATATTTATTTTTTTTAAAGAAGTACCTCTCAACAAATTAGGAATAGAAAAGAATTTCCTTTCATTTACTTTAAAACATTGTAGTTTCTATTGCCTACCAGAGAGTGTGTTGCAAACAATAGCCATGATGGATTTTAAAAGAAAACAAAATAAAACACTTTTTTCCAAGCTCAGAATAATAGAGTACTACAAGGAATGAATGAATGAATTTGTCAGATCATTTTGGTTGTGTACCTGTCATCATTTATTTCTTGTTAATAAAGTCCAATTTTATTCAGAGTAGCATTCATGTCTTTCTACAGATCACAAAGCAAAATCAGTTTGAGCTGTCAATACCATCCTGTATTCCCTTGTCAGATGTAGGACTTATCAGCTTCCCACTGCGACCAGTTATTGCCACATGACCCTACTATGTCAAATGGAACATAGGGCATGGACACTATTCAACTGAAGTTGCTTCTAGGAAAATTTTCTATCAAAAAGAAGCATACAGATGGCAGCACCTTTTCTAGCTTGAATGTGCATGTAGTGTCCAAAAGTGAGGCAGTCAACTTGCACTCATGGTATAGAGAGTAACTAGTGGAGGATGATATACAGAATAATGACAACAGTGTAGTTACTTGAAGACATTTTAAAGCCATTATACAGTACTCAGCTATCTGTCTCTAGACTTCTTATCATGAGGCATTAGTGATGCCTTTATTGCTTTAAGCATGTTTAAGTAGAAAATTTTGCATTGCAAGCTGAAAGTGCTCTAACTGATAGAACTACTAATCATACCAAGTTATCTTCTAATTAAATTATCCTTATTTCCAACTAATGAGAATGGAGACAGGGGTAGCTTGGTCCTTTTCCCCTGCAGTAAAAATTATTCAATTCAAAAATCTTATACTTGTAATTAATGTATATTTTCAAAGAAAATATGTTTTAGTCATGGATTCCCATGTAACACACTCATCCAAAATTAAGTGGTTTAAATAACAATGATTCATTATTTATCAATATGTCTTATTTTGTGAGTTAGCTGACTTATCTAGATACTATTTCTGTGGCACAGGGAGTTGGCTGAGGATATAAGAGTGTATTTATTTAGCTGCTTTCAGCTGGGTGGGTGACTGGTACAGCACATCAAGGTGGCTTCATTCACACTCATGGCACCTCTGCTGTGGTGTCTGAATGCCTGTGGGCTGGCTGGGTCTTTTCCTGTCTCATCACTCACTTATCTGGCCAGAGCTTCTTTACTTTGTGAATGGTTTTCAGGAGAGTGAAAATGGAAGCTGCCAAGTTTCTTAAGGGCCAAGCCCCGGGACTCACATACCATCACTTCTGCCTCATTCTCTTCGTCAAAATAAGTTATAAGGCCAGCAGCAATTCAAGAAAGGGGAAATAATTTTATATCTTGATGGAAGCGATGATGAAATTTTTGGTGGCCAAGTGCTAACTAGATAATTCATAACAAATGAGTGCCATTAAGTCACTTATAATAATATTTTTTCTACCTTCATAATACTTTCATTCATAACAATATATGTAATCTTATTGTAGTGTTTAAAGTCAAAGTACTTTCCATGAAATGAAGAATTGCTAAAAACAAAGGGGGAAGATATGATATAGATTCAAATATATATTACTTATTCTTTACAAATTCAAGATAAAGTTGACTTCATTTCAGAAGAGAGATACAATATAAAATATTTACATTGCTATTTTACAATGAAAATTTTTCTTTATTCAGATAGAAATTTTATTTCTGAATTATTCAGAATATGAAGGTAGTTGAAGAAAATTTCTCTATTACCCAAAAGAGTACTTGAAGAAGTACTACAATTAACAAGAGAGTTCAATAATGTCAATTATGCTTATATATGCATGATTGCATTGTTAAATTACAATATATGTCTTTTACTTTGTTTTAAAGAACTGTATGTGTCTTAGGGTTTATTAAGGACATTTTGGGTAACTTACTATTTTCTTTTTTAAAGAAAGTTCCTGGAAGATCAACATGAGAGAATTGTCTAAAGTACCATAACCTATCAATTCAAATATCTTTTCAAGGGCATAACAAGCAGCTTTTCTATTCCAAGGAATTCATTTTATCCAG
Source organism: Cacajao melanocephalus (assembly GCA_963573385.1). NCBI lineage: Eukaryota > Metazoa > Chordata > Mammalia > Primates > Pitheciidae > Cacajao > Cacajao melanocephalus. The sequence goes on from CAUYLG010024188.1 coordinate 42,063, forward strand.
TCCAGGAAATCTTCATCATTCATTGTGTCAACTTGGTTAAAAGACGAATAACTTTAAAAATCCAAATTATCAAAAATTAATAACATTTAGATAATATTGTATTACATTTTATTTTTCTGCACTGCATTCTACACACAGGCACATGCTAATATACATACATATATGCCATAAATACATGTGTGTATGTATACACAAACACATGCACACACATATGATCCATACAAAGAAAATTGAAAAACAGACCAGACTTGGAGAATTATTGTCATTACATCCATCAGAGAGTACAGCTGAGCTGGTAATTAAATAGCCACACTCCCACAGACAGTCCTGCAGCTATGTAGCACTCATCCCAAGAATAAGACCGGATCTAGATTCATATTAAAAACCACAATTAAATAGCCTCACTCCAGACAGATTCAATCTCTCCTCTCATAGAGTGCAAATTATGAAATTTTGGCCGAGAGGAGTAGCAAAATACCCAATCACTATCAAACAGCAGGTACATGCTGAAAGGATATTATGTATTTTAAAGCATTCACCCTTCAGATTATGAGTTAAGACTTTATAAAAATTGACTTATAGCATTGGAGTATATAGCAGAAAACTATAATAAGATGTATAGTCTCATAATAATAATGTCCACTGGTGCCTATTAATAATGTTCTGGCTTTATTTTTGACCCAAGAAAAGTTAAGTCAGAACCAATCCCCTCTGCCATTCCTAGAAAAACAAAATTGAACTAAAATTCAAAATGACCAACAGTATTACATAGCACATAGGTTGCTATTGCCAATAAAAACTTCAGTCCCTATAATCTCACTGAAGTCTATATAGTTCCCCAAAATAGCAATTACATCAGAGCTAATAAAAGGTAGATTTGCATAGTTATTATGTGTCCATAGAGCTTATTTCCTTTTACAGATGTTGTTCTACCCTACATCATTCTTTTGTGGCAATAGGAAAATGTAGCGTTCACACTTTGGATGGAAACTTAGGCAAGAGAATAGCATTTTATACATTGTCTAAAGTAAAAGAAATTATAGCTGTGAAACATATGTCTCTTTAAACTCCCTGGCCAATGCCTTCCACCTGAAGTACATCATCACCAACCCCCTTTTGATGGAACATTCCCAAAAGTTTTCTGTATGGTTTGCTGCCCCTCTTTGTTTCCCAGTAAAACAGGGAGCTACAAACCCACAGATCCAGTGGAAACTTAGTATAGCCAAATAAGATACCAGAAGGTGCATTACTAGCGTATCTCTGCTTTCAGCCAGTTGGCTGCTGACATGGTGTCCAAGCAAGAATTTTGTTCTGCTGATTTCAAAATTCTATAGAGAGTTCTTCTTGGGTGTCTGACCTAAGAGGATAAGTAAGAACCACAATAGACAAAATTGGGGCTATAACTTGTTCTATAACTTATTCTTCCCTATTGACCTCACTGTTGTGCATTACAAGTTAGGCACTTGTAGATTTTTTTGCCTATATAATCTTCAATGGAATAATAAATTTATTCTCTTTTTTGAAATCATTATCCTGATTTTTGTCCACAGGCTTCCTCTAACTTATGATACTATAAATCAGGAGTCGTAGCCTATGCATAGATCCCAGCATCATTTTTACAATAAGCTGTTGCAAACTCCTTAGGTTTGGCCACACTTTCTGAATTTCTTGTCTGACTTTTCATTGACCCTTCTGTTTTTAGCCTTCAGCAATCTGTATTTTACCAGTGATCCTTTGACACTACCAAGACCAGTCATCACCTTGATCCTTTCTTTCATCTCCGTCGTTTGTGTAACATGTTTACTGTAACCTTCCTTATACTGCAGGTCAAGTCAGTTTGAAAGTTCCAATGAGGCACCTCCTCAAATCATGTTCCTGTCCATTGCCTAATAAAGGTAAAATTCTCCATAGAGTGTATTTTCCACAAAGTGGACACAAAGCTATATTTAATACTCAGACATATTTTATTTGGACATTGACATTGACAGAAAGATACAATTTGAATGCCTTTTGCACTAGCACTCACTACTGCCTTTTGCTTAGCCCATTCACAGAATGACATTCTTCTTTGAGTTTGCAATCTTTACATTAATGCTGAGGGTAAGAAAGAATATCATACTTTACATAACCTTCCCCACCTCCCTAAATGCAAGCATATGTCAACTGTGTCATAGAAATCCAGACCTAGAGTCAAATTGTCTCCCACACAGTGATAATGTTTAATTTTCTCCCAGTGGGTTAGGGTCAGATGACATGTAGCTTATGCATGGGGATTCATCTCACTGCCAAAGAGCCCTCAACTAAATGCCCCCCTTTTATGGACATAGGGAGATTGAGAGAGGGATACAGGAAAAGTCTAGGAGTGGAAAAGAACTGATTCAGAGTGAGAAAATATGCCTCAGCCAAGGTCTCCCAATAAAAGGAGGCCTCCAGATGAAAGTGCCTGGAGTAGGAGTGCAGATAGGCATATGAGTATAGCTGACCCAGGGGAAGAGATGTTGAATTCCTGACTGAAACTCCCTCAGACACCTGCAATTCATTGGATGTGCACCAAGTCTGGTGTGAGGAGGGCAGCCACCACCTTTCCTACTTATCCATAGGCCTGTCAGGCAAAGCCTTGCAATTTTCTATGGCTAGGCAAAGATCGCACTTAGGATTTTGGCCAGGAGCTGCACTTCTCAACAACTTGTAATTTTTTTTGTTGAAAGCCAGACCTGTTGTTTTTAGTAATAGACATTGAGCTAAATAGGCCTTCATTCAGTGTGAGATTTTATGTGAATCTGACTAACAGGCTGTGTTTAATGGTTTTTCTACCAGTAGGTACCAAGATATTCAAATTCCTCTAAGATCCTAGTTTTTTTCTCTCCTTTTTACTTTAGGTTTCCCTAAGTACGTCCCTGGAGGGTTCTCTGCGATATAGTTTGAATATTTGTCCCCACCAAATCTCATGTTGAAATTTGACCCCCAGTGTTGGAAATAAGGCCTGAGGAGAGGTGTGTGAGTCACGGGGGCAGATCTCTCATGAATGGCTTTGTGCTTTCCTTGTGGTAATGAGTGAGTTTTTGCTCCATTAGTTTTTGAAAGAACTGATTCCTAAAGAAAGCCTAGAATCTCTTCACCTCTCTCTTGTTCCCTTGCTTCATCTCTCATGACCTGTTCCCCCTTCACTTCCCCACAGGAGTGGAAGCAGCGTGAGTTTCCCACCAGAAACAGATGCTGGTGCCGTGCTTCTTGTACAGCCTACAGAACTGTGAGTCAAATAAACCTCTTTTCTTTGCAAATTACCCAGCCTCAGATATTCCTTTGTAGTGCAAAATAGAGTAATACACTCTGCTTTGCAGCTCTTTCAACTGTAATATACTGTTATTATGCTGGAGCTCTTTTAGTCTTTTATTTGGCCTATGTTTCTGGGCTGTGAATATCACATGTATTTTTCCAGTGGTCAACTGATTTATCAAGTTGAGAAATAAACTTTCCTGATTTCTCCCTTAGATGAGACAGAAAGGTTAGAGGAGACAAGATTGGAAGCAGTGTCCTTCTCCATAGAGGACTTGCTCTTGTTATTGAGAATACCTGGCATATTTCACAGTGGTTACTCTTTTCTTTCTCCTCTCAAAGACACAAAGGAATCTTTCTTGGATATTCACTGTGTGAACCGGTCTGGTTCCCCAGATGTTCCCTTGAAAGGTTCCCCCAAACTTCCTCACTCTGATGCTAATCCACAGCCTCTAGCAATTCATCAATGTTACCATTTATGTGTGTGTATCAGGTCATGGCTTCAGTGGCTTTTGCTCCAGGGAAAAGAAATCTGGGTTGTGGATTTTTTCCCTTGCCTCTCCAGGCACTAGAATGACAATTTGCCTTGTGACGTTTGTTCTATGCTGTGTCCAAGAAAAGTCACCAATATTATGTTTCTTATAGCTTTTTCTTGTTGTATTATCATGGCGAAAACTGGAAGCCTTCGGCATCTTTTTTCTTCCCTTTCCAATAGCTTGAAATGTGAACATGATGCAATTTAGATGAGGAAATGGAAATTACATTTTGAAACTGGCAGCACACTGAGAAAGAAGGAGATTGGGTCTCTGATGACGTACATTATGGAGCAACCACTCAACCAGCTCTGTACTCGTGATAATTCAAAACATTCACACTAAAGAGAAGCTGAATTTTATCTTGTTTAGATCATGGCATTCGAGGATTCCTTTTTGTTTTTATAAAAGAAGCCTAAACAAACCCTGACTAATAAAATGGTATTTACATTATTACTTTGGCTGTACCATTGTGGATCTGGTTTTCTTTTGCTTTTTCCTGAATATTATTTTTACAAACAGGCAACATTTTTTTTTCATAACTTTATAGCTTAGAAACATCCACTTTAGTTTTATAGAGAATCCTTAATAACTCTCCTTGAAACATTTCTATTCTGGAATTTTATTCATGAAATATATTAAATTCTTAAGATTCTGTAATTATGTCATAGCAAAGCAAGTACACCCTCTGCAGTCTGGAATGCTTTAAAATTTCCTTCCAACAAATAGGAGACAAACAAAATTTCCTCTTGAGAAGTATTTACCATAAATCAGATCTTTCTGTGTGTTCCAAAAAGTTCTAGTTTCCAGAGATGTTAAGAAGTGTTCCCCAAAAAAGAAAAAAACACACACAAAAACAGATATGTTTATGCAATAAAATACGTTTAGGGTTGGGTGTGGTGGCTCACCCATGTAATCCCAGCACTTTAGGAGGCTGAGGCAGGCAGATCACCTGAGGTCAGGAGTTTGAGACCAGCCTGGCCTACATGGTGAACCCCCGTCTCAACTAAAAATGCAAAAAAAAAAAAAAAAAAAAAACCCCAAAAATTAGCCAGACGTAGTGGCATGTGCCTGTAATGTAATGCCAGCTACTTGAGGGGCAGAGGCTAGAGAATCTTACACCTGAGAAGCGGAGGTTACAGTGAGCCAAGAATGTGACATTACACTCCAGCTAGGCATGGGCCACCACTTGACTTTGTCTCAAAAAAAAAAAAAAAAGAAAAAAAGATACACTAAGGCAGTACTGCAAACTGTATTCTCTTCCTAAGATTTACACTGCTCTTTAGTACATGCTTTAAGATTTGAGTTAGTTTATCCAATTTATTGGGGATTTTCTATTTATTGGATTATAGCCAAGATCTATTCCTAATTTTTTTCCAATAAGTATCCTCAATACCCTGTGCCAATTCCTCTTTTTAATTGGGTAGAAATTGCATTGCAAAATGTATGATTCAACTTGATAGCTCTATGTTCAGTTTACATAATAAAGAATAATCTTAGTCTAAATAGTCCTGTTCACTTCAAAATTTCAATTTCAAACTCAATTGAAACTCTCCTCTTTGCCTTCTGCAAGCTTAGGCTAAAGTGTGGTTCTAACACTTTGGTTAGAGGAAGGAATGCTTAGTGTAGCCCTTAGATGTCTTTTGCTTTTCCTCTTTTAACTTTGTCAAGCTTCTTCAGTATTGAAATGAAAAGGAGAGAAATGTAACATTGCAAAAACATATCTTTCTTGATTGGGTGAGCTAGTAAACATCTTTCTTTTGAGAGATGACTAATACTGACATAGTGCTATTTAGGCCACAAAATGAATGTCAGTTTTTGGAAGTAGCAGGGACCTTAGAACATCCACATGAAAGACAAATGGTCATTTGTGGCAGCCACTCAAATTCTAGCTCTGCGCTTGAACACGTGTGGATTCTTTAGAGAATATGAAAAGAAGCCTTCCTAATCTGCTTTCCTGATGGGGAAAAATTCCACTCCACTATTTATTTATTTATTTATTTATTTATTTATTTATTTATTTATTTTTGAGACAGAGTCTCACTCTGTTGCACAGGCTGGAGTGCAGTGGTGCCATCTCAGCTCACTGCAACCTTCGCCTTCCAGGTTCAAGTGATTCTCCTGCCTCAGCCTCCCGAGTAGCTGGGACTACAGGCGCAGGCTACCACGTCCAGCTAATTTTTTGTGTTTTTAGCAGAGACGGGGTTTCACCATGTTAGCCAGGATGGTCTCGATCTCCTGACCTCGTTATCCGGCTGCCTCAGCCTCCCAAAGTGCTGGGATTACAGGCATGAGCCACAGTGCCTGGCCTCCACTCACTTTTTTTTAACTGAGGTCCCTTTAGTCAGGGAATGTCCTTCTTGAGTGGAAAACTGATAAGACAAAGCCCAGCTATCTTCCATGCTGCTTGGTTAATTCAGGAAAACTCACTATCCATCCAGTTTTTAACGGTGAGCATGAGACATGTAAGTAAGCTCCTTTGCTCCTGACTCCACCATCTTTTTGCTAGTTATTTTCTTCTGAGTAAGTAACAAAGCAGTAGGTCAGCAAGTTGGCTGCTTGCATGAAGTTGTCTCCTCAGCTCTTTTTTGCTCAATCACCCTGAATTCTCCATAGCTAAAAGGCTGTAGGCTCTCAGCTTTCCAGTTTGACTTTCATCTTGATGTGGGATTGGGGGTATGTTGAAGGTAGTAAGGCCATTTCTAGTATCTCTAAAGACCCAAACGAAATGGGTAAGTGTTTGGCTCAAACTGCTAAAGAGTCTCTAAACTTAGAGTATTGGAATATTTGGTGCTCGGTGCCTTTGGTGTTCAACTTTGGTGCTTATTTTTAATTCAAAAAGAAACAAAAATATAATAGCCTTGTGATAATTTTAAAAGAAAAGCATTACTGGTAGTTGTTATTTTCCATTTTAAAAAATTTATGATTCCTTAGAAATATATAATAAAGGGTTCTCTTTAAAACAAATTTCTGTGCAATAAGATTCCTCTCTGAAACTCAGAATCTGTAATTTAATCTGCCCTTTTTCATTGATAACATTTAACTTTATCTTACTAATATTCAAAACTCGAGCATCCACATATTTTTAAGGATCTGAAAACATTCAGCCTAATTTTAAAGACACATTTTCAAGATTCTCTGAAGTCTCAAAAGCCTTTCAGCAGTAATTATTCACTGGCAGAACAACATTCTGCAATCATCTTATTCAGTGCATGGGATGCAAATCTACACTGGAGTAGATGAAAAAATACTTGGTAATTTATGAACTGTGAAGAAAGTAAACCATAGACATTCTGTCCATCAGTGGTCTGGTTAACAGAGTGGCCTAATGAGCCACACACAAGACCCAGAATTACACCTTCTTTAATCAGTATAACGAACTTGTAGATATAAACTTTGTGTCCATTTTCTCTATATCCATTATATCAGATAGCCAAATTTCTCTATATAAAGAAGAGAAACTACCCAGATCACAATAAAAATCATTTTAGCTAAACAAAATATTAAGAATGTTAAAATTACAACTAAACATCAGGGTAAAACACACATATATTCTTAAAAACTGTGGAAAGGGCTATAAATCTTATCCTTAAATATTTTGTGTATTTATCGAAAGCATAATGCCATTATTTAAATATTAATCATTCAATTATATTTAAAATGACTTTGTATTTTTTCAACAGTGCTTTGTATATAAGGAAGGTTCATTTATATGTAATGTCTAAATCCTAGAGAAAATTCGATACTTTGAGGATCACTTTACAGAATCTTGGCTCTTTCTTACAGTAAATGAAGTTCCATTTGTCCATTTAAAATGTTGAATTTTTAATATGTCCCTCTGCTCTTTCTCTGTCTCCTCTTTCCTTCAGCTTCGAGAGTCAAGTTCTCACATCTAAAAATCCATTAGCTCCACAACATGTCACAGGTTTAGAGAAAAAAGAAAAAAAAAAAGATGAGCTGTTTGCCTTTCTATCAACCTTAGTGTTGAATGCAAAGATAATCTCCTAATCTTATCTTTTCTCATCATGTACATTTTACATGACAGAAGTTCACTAGTATGTTACTTTTACATTTTCAAAATAAAGATTTAAATTTGACCTGCACTTTCTGCCATAGAGACAACCTTTCTTACAACAACAATTTAGGGCAATTTAGGACAAGTCTCCACCAAGTAAAAGCTGGTGAGATGTTTAATTCAAACATAATAGTGTTTTTAAAAATAAATGTGAAGCAATTTCTTTACAGATTTTTAAAGTTAGTTATATAAACTATTCAATTTGTAAAGTGTACTTTGAAGCCCACATTCTTTCCCATATTAAATCCTACAAAGATTTCTGCAAAAATGCATGTAAACTTTTATTTAAAGAGTAATTTCAAAGAGAGTAATAAAGTAAGAGTAATAATAGCTATTATGTAATTCGTGCTTACAGCATGACAGCTACTTCTAACACCTTACATACCTTATATGACATGCAAACCTGACAATAACAGAATATGGTAGTTACCACTGTCCCCATTTCCAGATAGTAAAATGAAAACTTGAAGAACCTAAATGACTTGGTAAAAAATAGCTAAGTCAAGAATCCAGCCTAGTTATCCTTAACTTCAGAGTCTGACCTCCTAACCATTCCCCTAATATGCTTGTGAATAAATGTAATTTGCAAACAAGTTTCAGGAGCACAAATCTTTCACGAAAAGAGTTTTTGTTATAATGCTTCCCTTATAGATCTAACATTTAAATTAGGCAATGCAAAATAAAATCATTTTTCTAACAAAATTTTGATTACATACTGTATCATTATTGCAAAATGCATTATTTCCTCTTCAAAAAGCAGTCTATAGTATCACTGATAATAGTAAGATAAACAAATTTGAAAAAAAAAAATCTTGAAATCTTTCAACTCCTTGGTTGTTTTTTTTTTTTTGACCACATTAATGAGTTTACTGTGTAAGTATATGCAGTCAAAATAGGGCACAATTAGGTATATATTAATGAAGACCTCAAAAATACTCTATGGTTTAATTTTCATTTCATTGCAGAATTCTGCGCTCATCACAGAAGAGGATGATGAACCTCTCTATATCACTATGTAAAACAACTTAATATTAAGTATGTTTTGTCTTCCCCAATCTCAATAGCAAGAAATAAGTATTCGAAAGGCAAACTTTTTCAGATAGTGTTATAAGGCTTACAATTGTATGCATTCTTTCCAATAGATGGGAAACCACTCTTGTTTTCCTTAATTATTGTTTCATAAGAAATGAATTTTTGTTTGTGTGATAAGATCATCTTTTTTTAATAACTGAAATTACTTGGTGATCATCTTAATCTACCCAAGTGTAAGAAATAAACAACTTAGAAGAAAAAAGTCACCTGCCAGATTCCAGGAATAGTCTGGATTTTGTACTAAATGACACATTTATCTGTTTGCATATTCCAAAATTGATTATGTCTGGGAATGAGGACAGAGAGAATTCCATTTGGGCACTTTGAGTAGGGGCTAGATATATTTTCCCATGGATTTAATTGAAAAAGAACCCTCAATTCTACCCTAAGTAGTACTTCATGACACTATGGCTAAGGAATTAGATAAAAATTATTCATCAGAAGATGCTCAGAAAGAAGTAACACCAAAGGGTGAATAACAGTGTATTGAACATATTTGATTTGTGACATAATAAAAACAAATTACTTTTGCTTTTCATTGGTCCTTTAAAATGTATTAGTAGAGGTACTCACCCTCTGCTTCTGCATTAAACATAGAAAGTCCCATGATTTTTCTTTATTCTCTTAGAAAATAAAATGCACTCAGTTTATAGGACCTAAGACTTATACAGTTCGTAGTGCCACCACCTTTTTTATTTTTTGGTACTTATATTACCTCATTATCTTATATATTTAGTGTACAATGTGATATATATATATACACATATATATATACACATGCATTGTGAAATCATGAAAACAACCTAATATGTTGATCACCTCACATGCTTATCCTTTTGTTGCAGTGAAAACGTTTAAGATCTGATCTCTTAGCAATTTTTTAAGTGTAAAATACATTAACTATAGTCCCCATGCTATACAATAGATCTCCAGAACGTATTCATTCTGTCTAATCGAATGTTTTTACCCTTTGACCAACATCTCAACATGTATCTCCCACCAACACTGCCAGGAGCTCCATTCCTGGCAACTACCATTCTACCCTCTACTTCTACAAGTCCAACTTTCTACAATTCCACATAGATGTGAGATCATGCAGTGTTTGTCTTTCTGTACTTTCACTTAGTAATAATGTCTCCAAGGTGCATCCATGTTGTTGCAAATGTCAAGAGTTCTATCTTTTTTTAAGGTTGACTAGTATTTCATTGTGTGTGTGTGTTTTGTGTGTACCTATCTACATATACCTATTTACATATATACCTATCCATATTTATTTTATACATGTACATATATATACATATATATTCATCCTTGATTGACACTTATATTGAACTTGAGTTGAGTATCATGCATAGTATGAGTTGAGTATCATGAATAGTTGAGTATCATGAATAGTACTGCAATAAACATGGGAATGAACAACTCTTCAACATATTAATTTCATTGTTTTTTTTGTATATACACAGAGGTAGAATTGTTGGGTCATATGAAAGGAACTTCCTTTATTTCTTTAAGAAAATAAGCACAGAAATACAAATTACATTCAAAATAAATATTTACTTAATCATAACAAACTGCAATTTTTTTAACTTTCAAATACTACAAACAACAAAAACCCCCACCATATTTGTTTCAATTAGCTGCCTTAAACACCAATGTGATATCTTTTTTCTTACATTTTTTGACAATATGCTTTTGATTACTTGCACATGCCAAAACTCTGTAATTCCTTTTTCATAGAAATACAGATAGATTTTACCATGATTTAGCAAAAAATATTATTTCAGAATGTTTATTGAGTTTCACACTTGTTTTTAATTTTTAAGGTCATTTAAAATTTGGGCAAACTTTTACCACTTTTTTTTATGTATGAACCATCAGATGTGGAAGAATTTTCCATGGAGAACCTTCTGAGTCTTTATTACAGATGTTGCTGCTTCTTTCACTACCCATATACTTCTATGCCAAGCACATCACAGAAACACTCAAGTTAAATTATGACATGTGACTTTGCACCTTTCTGTGATGGGGCTAGATGAATCTATGCCCTCGATGGCAGGACTATTGTTAAGAAGCCATTTTTTACCCTTGGATATATAGCAATAGGTTCATCATGCATGGAAGCCAGTGAAAATAGAAATATATTTCACAGAATATAAATGAAAGCTTCCACACCTCAACTTCTCATCTGAATCCTAAAACCACTTCCAAGGCACCTGACCAGAATGCAAATATGGTGGTGGGAGGTCAGAGTGGAAAGAAACAGCAGTGCTAATTGACTGTGGTTAAAATATAATTTATGAAATGTATGAAAATCAGTGACCATGTGACCCCATTGCTAAAGCCAATTCCAGGTTTGTGGCATTGGGGGCCCTGAAGCTTGCCTTCATGTCTCAGTAAATCTGCATCAGTTCTTGGTTTCAACAGTCCTATGGCATCTGCTGGGGCCAGCTCATAGACTGGAGAGACTGGACTGTGCTCATCTTTTCCCAGCTCTGTGTTCAACAACTTGATGTTGGTATTTAGAAACTGGTCATGGTGGGAGAATTTACACCACAGAAAAGGGTAAATGCTATAAATCAAACCTGTTCTTTGGAGGACCAGCCAGTCAGTTTTTACCAGACAGCACTTGTCTTATTGCCACTTCAACCAATAAACTTAAAAAGTGGGAAAAAAAAACTAGTTCAAGACAATAGTCAATATTCAAAACTGGAATTAACAGTAAATATTCTACTCTCCCTAAACTCCAGCCTCTTTTAGACTAGAAATCTATCATGGGAATGCAGTTAGAGCCTGGGTGCCTTCTCTTATTCCCAGTTACTCTTTTCCGTTACCAACAGCTTCAGACTGGGAATAAGGATGTGAAAGACAGCAAAATCTTTTCCTGTATTCTGGTAGTTTTCATCATTTGAGCTTAGAGTTTAAACTGTCTCTTTTTCTTATGAGGATTTTTTGTTCTGTTTTGTTTGCTTATTTTTATTGCTGATGACATCTTCTACAGTTTCGATGAGGTGGGCTGATAAATGTAGTAGCTATTTCTGGATGGCAGTTTCAACTTTTCCCACAACCCCTAGAAATCTCAGACTTCACCTCCAGCTTTCTGCTGCCAGGGTCCTACTACCACAGGACCCCAAATAACCTCTGCTTTTTAGCCCATATCTAGCCAATCTCTCCTTTTTAGCCTATGCCTACCCAATAGGAAACATGCATACCTCTCTTACCAACATAAATTTTGAAAATTCAGATTGATCTTCATGTAGCCACTTTTGTCTTACTTGTACATGTTACACAGTTTTCAGATTCGTGAGTCAGCTATGAGCCCTGTATTAGTCTTCGAACTTCAGAGAACATTTCAAACACTTCAAGCAGCTTTCTGGAACTCTCACTTTTTTGAAGGGAAAGAAGGTTGCATTCTTCTTCTCAATTCTCCTCGACTGGGGATACGTTATGGACTGAATTGTGCCACTCCAAAATTCATATGTCGAAACCCTAACCTCCACTACCTCTGAATGTGACTTGTCACCTCTTTCTCACCTCTTTAAAATGTATTTGAAGATAGGTTCTTGAAAGAGGTGATTAAGTTAAACTGAAAGAGGTGATTAAGCTAAAATAAGGCCATTAGAGTGGGTCTTACTCCAATATGATGGGTGATCTAATAAGAAGAGGAAATTTTGACACACAGAAATACCATAGTTCCTCTGGTGGGTGTACCATAGGAAATATGTGTGAGAACACAGAAAGAAGGCAACCATCTGCAAGCCAGGGAGAAAGGCCTCAGGAGGAACCAAATCTGCTGACACCTTAGTCTTGAACTTCTAGCTTCCAGAGCTGAAAGAAAATGAATTTCTGTTGTTTAAGCCACCCAGAATGTGTATTTCATTATGGCAGCCCTAGCAAAGTAGTATAGGGTGAAAGGAGGAGATCTCAAGTCCCTTTTTTCTCTGAGATTTTTTTTTTCGTATTTCTGGAGTATGACTAAAACTGGTCTTCAAACACTCCGCTAACAATTTCAGGGATCTGGCTTTGGAATGCCGAGGTTCTGTTGTCTTGTCACACATGTATCACGAGTTCAGAGCCCACAGCAGGAGGAGGGTGGATGGACACTAGGGAGGTAACAAGACCATTTTTTTCCAGGAGGATGTAGCACTATGGTTACCCACTTCCTTATTCATAATGCTTGTGCTAAAGGCAACCACTATGGTTTTGAGAAAACAAGCTTTCATTTTTCTTCATTTACTCACCCATCAAATCTAGAGTACTGTGCGTATTAAGCAGCAAAAGAACGAATCAGTGATAACTTGCTAACATGATATGTCACCTTTTAAAAAAACAATGTAATTTTGCATGTAATTTGTTTATACTCACACTGGGAAAGATATATTACCTTTTTGGAAAATCCATTTCCCATTGATTATTAGTTTGATAAAAATATGAGTAATATAAATTGAAAAAGTGGAAATTTAATTCAGCTTGCTAAATTCTAAGAAATCTATACTTTCAGTTCAGTTTTAGTTTTATCTCTGTGACTTTTTTAATTTTTTGAAACAGTTTTGAGGCACAATCTGCCAAGCAGATAATAAAAAGAGCCTCCTTATTTTCTTAAACTCAGTTTCTGCTGGTTGGCAGAGACTTATACATCGCCAGTTTGGGGCTACCCTCTGTCTCCATGAAGTTTGACTCTGTCTCAGAGCATGGCCTGTGTCTCTGTTCTTGGATTCCTCTAATCTGTGGTATTTTGCCATTTCTCTTCATGTCAGCTAGGAGGTGGGGGCAGAAATCCCCCAGGGTTTGGGAACCTTCAATCATTCCCTATCCTTTATCTTTGAATGCTGTTACCTTTCCATCTCTTTGCCCCTTTGTTCTTTTGTCACATTTACCTGCAAGCCCCTAGCCTTGAAATAATGCAAAAAAAAAAAAAATGTCATTTTCTACAGCAGTGCCTTGAGTAGAAACTCAATAAGTGGATTTCTGAAGAAAAAAAAATACTTTTATCTAAGGCTGAGAGTAAAATACAGGGTTTCTAAATTTAACTACACTCCCTGGTTATTGACAAACATTTTCTTTGCCCCATCAAGTCCTCTGTCACTCGCCACAGCATGTAACATAAATTTTCCTAGTGCTTCTAAATCTATATTCATTTTCCTACTTTAGCTTTTATTAAATAGCCTCATGCCTCACTTTATGGAGAAAATTAATGGCTCTCATTCATGTTCTTCTTTAACTTCTCACTCCTGTATCCTCAGGTCCAGCTCTATCTATCTGCCATCCTTTCCTGTACTTTCAAAAAAAAAAATTCCACAAACTCCTGTTGAAGGTTCACCTCTGCTCAGGATCTAACTTCACAACATTCCCTTCACTGCTTCTACATAGTATTCCCCCACTAAGTTTTATGTTCATCCTTTCCCTCTCAACTAGATAACTGTTATTGTATATTATCGTATATGACATACAGGTTATATTAGTTTCTAATGACACACCAAATTACCTCAAATTCAGTGGTTTAAAACAACATAAGTTTATTATTTTATGATTTTGGAGGTGAGAAGTCCAAAATGGTCTTATTGTGCTAAAATTCAAAGTTGTATTTCTTCTGAAGATTTTAGCTAACAATGTATTTTCTTGCCATCTCTATCTTCCAGAAGCCACCTGTACTCTTCAGCTCATAGCCCCCTTCCTCCATCTTCAAAGCCAGCAACATCGCATCTTTGAATCTCTCTCACTCTGATTCTAAACCTCCGGTTTCCTTCTTATAAGAACACTTGTGGCCCCATTGGTTCACCAAGTAATAATACAGGATGACAGTAACATCCCCAAATTCTTACTTATATTTACACAACCCCTTTTGGTTAACATTACTCAGATTCTGGAGATTAGAGCATGGAAATCTTTAGCAGGGAAGAGTTATTATTATTCTGCCTACCACATAGTCAGTCAATATGCTCAATAATATCACAGTAAGGAGCTTGGATTTTATATTTATACTGGCCTTTGTTTTAATTCCAGTTCTGTAAAAAATAAAAATATAAAACTCCGTAACTTGGGTAGGCTACTTAATTTTTCTAAGCCCCAGTTTCCTTTGGATAAAATAATAATAGTGCCTACCAGGCAGGTTTATTGTTAGAATTAGAAAAGAAAATGTCTATAATATTATTTACATAGTGTCTGGCACATAATAAATGCTCAAAAATTTTAACCTATTATAATATTTGTTACCAATAACTGAAAAAATAGATATACCTCATATCTTCAAAGATTTTACAGTCTGAGCTCATATGCCCTTTGATCATCATTCCTTCCTGAGCACTAGCTTGTTGTACTTCGTTGTTTCCTTAAAGCAGTAACATGAGTTTCCGACATCCTTGGAATTTCTGATTAGCCATCTCTGATATGCTATACAGTAGTGTGTATGTTCTCATTTATTTGGATTATAAATATTTCCTCAAAATTCATTATAAAATGTCAACCATAATAGACAATAATATAAATTTCCCATGCATTTTTCATCTTCTCAGCTAGATAACCCTTCTAAGCAAATATCTTTGAAAACAATTCTGATTAAGCATTCTTTTAACCTTCTTTAAGATTAAGTCAACTTAATAGACTTTAGTCCATCTGATTTCTAACATCTCATTTATAACCCTTTTCACATTTTTCTTGTTTCTCATTAATGAACACATTTAAATGCTGCTCTCCCTCAAACACACATGCCCACTGCAATGGTGCCCCTTAACCACTCTAGTAAAAGCGGTAACACCTATACTCCCCAGGAATACGATGTTGGAAAATAAAATAAAACAATGAATGTAATGGCGTTTTGAAAGCCATTGAGAGTTCTACACATGTAGGACATGAGACTGTTTATCACTTATAATTGTTATTAATAGAAGTTTAATAGGTTGAAGTGGCTAAGTATAACTATGTCTTACCATATGCATACACAACTATTCCAAAACTTTGCTAGCTATACTTATTAATAATTTTATAACAAAAAGGGGTGTCCTCATATTACCATTTATTTTTTCATAGAACATTATCTTAAGCCTTGTCAGAATACAAAACAGATGTCCATGTTCACGTAAAGCATTCATATCAGTATAAAGGTAATAGTTTAAGAAAAGAGCATGCCTGTGTATTTTATATACACATATATGTATATTTATATATCTATATATATACATATATAGTGATAAATATTGTAAAGAATAATGGAGTGGAATAAGAAGCTATAGATCCCAGAGTATATTATAGAAGCCTTCTGAATCATGATGGTATTTAAGGATAGGCTTGAGGGAAGGTTGGAAGGAGCCAGGTAATTAACTGGGGAAGTATATGCTAAAGATAATGCAACAGGTAAATACCCTCAAGTGGGCAGGTATCCTTGGTTTATATAAGGGATAGCAAAGAGGTGAGTATAAGTAAATAAGGGAGAGAATAGTTGAACATGAAGAGGTAGTCAAGGTTCAAATTATTTGCAATCTGAAAGGCTATAATAAGAACTTGGGGTCTATTATGAATGCAGTTAAATTCGGAATGCAGCAGAATGACATAATCATACCTACATTTTTAAAGGATCACTAAAATTGTTTGTGTAAACATTGGTTGGCAGCGGGAACGTGAACTGAATTGGGAAACCCAGATAGAATTTAATTGCAGAAATTCTAGTAAGAGATGATGGCAGCTTGATCTGTGATTTTAGCAAGTGAAGTGATAAGAGGTGGTCAGATCTGGATTTATTTTAAGCATAGAACCAGGAGTATCTGCCCTCATATGAGATAAGTGATATAAGTGAATGTAATAAGTCAAAGATAACTCCAAGATTTCTCATCTATATAACTAAAAAGATGAAGTTTTCCTGCGCTGTGATAGGAAGCCCATGAAAGAGAAATAAATTGTTTTCTTGGTTAAAATAAAGAATCCATCAAAATGAGTAGACACATATTACCTGAGATGGTCTGGGGTTAAAATTTGTCAAGATGGGGAAGAATTAAGAACATTCAGGTAGTTCATCTCTGGATTCAAAAAAGTTGAAATTCTAATAGATGTCTATTTGGAGGTGACAGTAGTATGTTAAAAATATATAACTAGATTTTATGAAGAAAATTCTGTATTGGCATTATACATTTGACAACTGTCAGTGCAAATAGGATATTTAAAGCTATCTGACTGGATGAGATCATCTAGAACACAAATGTAAACAAAGAAGAGCAAATGTTCAAGAACTGAGCCAATTTATTTTGATGATTGAAGCCCATACTAATTAAGAGATTTCTACTAGTTCAGCTAATGATCTCTAGGGCCAGGATTAGAAATGCAATCTCCTTAATATCCAGCCAGTATTCTTTCCAGTAAAATTACTGCTGCCTTGAATTAAAATGTAAATATGCTTCCTACATGCACACATATTAACACATTAAAAAAATCTTGAGATATCCACATATATTCAAGTAGATAGATTCCCAAAGGTGTCCTTCACCTCTGAATACTATGCAACCAACAGTCATTGTTCAAAGCAGATTAACATAGCCTCAGAAAATGCACCTTCATCATATTGTAACTGCTTCCCAAAAAAAAGACATCTACTATAGCTCCCAAATAAAAGCTCTAAACAGAAGTGTACAAGTTTTATTGCATAAAGGAAACAAAATAATCTCACTTGCATTTCCTTTAATGAATTAATCACTTTCCTCTTGTATCACAGTGAAATTAATTTTATGTCTCATTCATATGGTTTGGATGTTTCTCCCTTCCAAATCTCATGCTGAAATGTGACTCCCAGTGTTAGAGGTGAGGCCTGCTGGGAGGTGATAGGATCACGGGGTTGGATCCCTTGTGAATGACTTAATGCCATTCTCTGGGTGATGAGTGAGTTTATGCAAGATCTGGTTGTTTAAAAGTGCATGCCACCTCCCCCTTCTCTCTCACACACCTGCTCTTGTCATGTGATGCTCCTGTTCCCACTGCACCTTCCCCCATGATTGTAAACTTCCTAAGGCCCTTAGCCAGAGTCAAGCAGATGTTGGTGCCGTGCTCCTACAGCCTGCAGAGCTACGAGCCAATTAAAATCTTTTCTTTGTAAGTTACCAAGGGTCAGGTATTGCTTTATAGTAACACAAGAACAACCTAACCACACTCATCTAGTAGATAGCAAATTCCTGAATGACAAAGATCCTTTGTTACGGATCTTTTGTACCCTCCTGATTATAGAGCCTGCTATCTGTTTGGTTTTCAACAAATAGTTTCTAAGGAGACAAATGAAAGAAAAAAGGAAGAAAAAAAAAGATTTAAAAATTGTGCTATCAATGTTAAGAAGCCTCATATTCAGTTTGGGCTCTTATACCAGCTAGGTGGCTTCTTATAATAGAAATTTAATTTTACATTTCTGAAGGCTGAACATCCAAGATCAGGGTGTCAACATAGTCATGTTCTGGTTCGGCCCATCTTACAGGTGGCAAAATACTGACTTCTCATTGTACCCTCACATGACAGAAACAGGGTGAGGGAATTCTGTGGGATCTCTTTTATAAGAAAGCTAATACTCTTTATAAAGGCCCTACTTGCATGACCTAATTACTTCCCAAAGCTGCCACTTCCTAACACCCTCACATTAGGAGTTCAACATACGGAATTTGGGAGGTACACAAATATTCAAATGTTCAGTCCATTGCAAGATGTTTGGACATCAGAATATTTTGCTAATTGACTCTCATTAGTTAGTTCTGAGAAAGTAGTTTTAATCAAGCAGGGGAGAAGGAAAAGATGGCCACCCTATGACATAGAAAAAAAAGAGGGGCAGTTAGGAGAAAAAAAAAGAGAATCATTTCAGGATAAAAAAATATGGAACCTTGTGAATTCAGTCAAGATGGGAGAGCATGCAGATGCAAACAATTACCATGGATTTCTTAAGAATGGAAAGAAGTCAAAAAG
Organism: Cacajao melanocephalus; assembly: GCA_963573385.1. Lineage (NCBI taxonomy): Eukaryota > Metazoa > Chordata > Mammalia > Primates > Pitheciidae > Cacajao > Cacajao melanocephalus. The sequence goes on from CAUYLG010024188.1 coordinate 60,963, forward strand.
GAGAGGTTTAAAACGTTTGGGGCATGAAATAGTTAGACTTGAAAGAGTAGAGAAAAAAAATTATGAAACAAGAGGAAAGTAAACAAATTTAAAAAAATGTTGTGATAGAAAACAATTCAAGGAGAAAGGTGAACCTAATCGTAGTGAAGTGTGAGGTCAAGGCATGCTTTGAGAGTGAATAAGATGGTGGTGTCATTGGATATGAGAAGCCTCAGAAAGTATTAGAACAACCTCTGTTAGAACTATGGTAGGAAGTCCACAGGAAACAGATAAATCGTGGTCTAAGTTACAGTAAAGGATGAGAGCCCTATAAATTGGAAGTGGGTATAATATAGTTTCAACCAGGTTTAATGAAAAGTCTTTACCAGCAGTAACTATAGAAAAAAATTACAAGTACAATTAAAAATAGTCTCCAATCTGTGATCGGATAATTTAAAGAGATTTCAATGCAAACACATCGCAGATAGGTCACTTCTTGAGCAGTTTACTGTATAATAGTCCCTAATCTAAACACGTCTCATCAATTAACTCACTTAACACTTTTAAGAATTCAATGAGACAGAATCTATTATCATCTCTATTTTAGATCTGAGTAACTGATACATAGAAATGTTAAGCTATTTAATCAAGGCAAACTACTAAACAAAGTTTTGAACTAGAAGTAGAACTGAGTTCAGATGCCATGACATTATACATAGAGTAATAAGTGAGTGAACAAAAATAAATATGTATACGTGTATGTGTGTGTGTGAGACACCATCTTTTTTTCAAGGAAACGATAGCAAGAAACATTAAAAAGATAAATTGAAAGCAGATCGAGGTTGAAAGATGGTAAAACAAATGGTATTACATTACAGGTCAATATTTTGAAAAGTAAAAAATTCCAAGTAAAAAAATAGCACACGTAATGACTTAAGAGATAAAAAAAAACTCATGTATATGTCATGTCAACATATTTTATCTCAGCAAAGCAACAATATTTTGGCAAAAGGTACTCTTTAATAGTATCAAGTTCTCCTGTCCCAAGAGGAATAATGGCCCCATGTGGAGATGGAACCCTGTAATAATGCATCAACCTGTTTTGACTTTACTGGGACTTATGGATTATATTTATTGTAAAAGATGCATTTGAAAATAAAACAATATGTGCTTTCATTCATGAGCTTGGAAGAAATATTTGCTGTTATAGAGAAAGTTTTCAAGCAGGCACATACAAAATTATAAAATAAATGCCTAAAAATATTTTGAGCTAAAATATTATCTGAGAATGGCTATGCATACATGGAAGATACTTCACAGGTATGTTGGTAGAAATTGCCATGGTGATTATAAGAGTCATAACTATGGAGGGAATTTTGCCTTCCGTATGAGCAGATTCTTAGGCCTTTATTTCAGACAATTACTTACTTGAGATTATTGAGTTTTTACATTCTTATATCGGTCAATTATAATTTAATACTTAAGAATACCAAATATGATTTTATTATATTAAACGTATTGGCAAAAATATGAGCATGTACTTTCTGAAACATCTGGAACTCATCCAAGCTGTCACCTTGATTCTTATTCATGATTTGAAATGATATGAAGGGATAAATGGAAAGAAAATCTAATTCACATTGAAAAGGAAGATGAGAAATTCAAATGGCAACTACAATAGATTTATCACAAAATATTCAGTAAATGAAGAAATAAAAGAAATGTATATAAAGGACTATTTAGAATATATGGCAGCTTGCTTAAAATGTTTATATATAGTATTTTTTATATTTAATATTTACACACTTATTATTTGATGTTGAAATAACCTAAAAGAATAGGCCAGTCGTGGTGGCTCACACTGGTAACCTCAGCACTTTGGGAGGCTGAGGTGGGTGGATCACTTGAGGTCACGAGTTCAAGACTAGCGTGGCAAACATGGTGAAACCCCATCTCTACTAAAAATACAAAAATTAGGCAGCCGTGGTGGCAGGCACCTATAAACCTAGCTATTTGGGAGGCTGAGGCAGGAGAATCACTTGAACCCGGGAGGCAGAGGTTGCAGTGAGCCAAGATTACACCATTGCACTCCAGCCTGGGCAACTGAGTGAGAATTCGTCTAAAAAAAAAAAAAAAAAAAAAAAAAAGAATAGCTTGGAGGAATAAAAAGGTACAAATAAATACAAATAAAGGAAGAGATATAAGACAACGTGGGTGCATAGTAGGTGACATACGGTTAACTCTAAAAGCACCAACAAAGTGAATTTCATTCATTTTAAGACTATCATGAAGATCATTAGGACTTTCGCTTTATTCACTCCTAGGTCAGTTGCCAAAGTATAAAAGATCTGAATTTGTTTCACATTTTTTTTTCAAAAGCTTTTTTATCTTCCTGTAATTTACTGTCTTCCTAAATAAGTCTTTCTTCTGTATCCTACAAGCAAGCTACCTTGATTTCAGTTTGTTGTTAACGTATTTCTGCTAAGCTTAGTATATCCTCTAGGAGAGTTGCAACTTGAATAAAATTTTATATTATACAAAATTTTGTCTGTATACACTATTATTAAAGCACTATAATAAAAAAGAATTTTGAAAATAAAATTAAGTAGATAATAATATTCACACAATAGGCCAACAGTTGTTTTTGTAATTTGTGTTACCTATTAGTCTTTGACCATAAACATACATAATGTTTATATAATTTTAAACTTTTCTTTTTCTTCTTTTAGATTAAGTTGCAAGATTTTGACTTATTGGGTTATTTTCCACTATTTTAGTAATTTTTAAAAAACATCAAATCATGGCAAATAAAACACTAGAGGTGAAAAGTTTTGTTTTGCTTTTTTATTTTGAACTGATTCAAAATGGGTTTAAGAAATCTGTGTGTAGAAACAGTTTTTAAAGTCTTCAGAATTACTGTGACACTGCTTTTCAAAAGCTTTACAGCAATTTACAATACTATTAGTATTGTACAATACTAATTTTACAAACACACTAGTTTTACTCAACATCATTAGCACCAAGTATTATGATTGTTAATTTAATGGGTTTTAAATGTACCTTTTTATTGTTTTAATTTACAGGTCTTTTGATTAGTAAAGAGTGCGGTCATGTCAGCAGATGCATATTTTCCACTTGGATTTTTTTTTTTAATGAATTGTCTACTCTTGTTGTTGGTTACTTTCCTACTGTTATCTTAACACTATAATAACTTTGAATATGTATTTTATATTTAAGATAATATCTATTTTTAATGTTTGATGCATTTTATCTACTTCTCATTTTCTATATTGTTTAAATTTGTTTGTACAAATTAGATGAGATTTCCGGTGGCTTTTTAAATTTTTTTTTTGAGCATGACAGTGCAGGCACTGAGTGATATTTTGAAGACAGCTGACTCTTTTTGGCACTGTTCAAAGGATACCAAACAGGCAGCAACCTGATATGCTTCTTCAGCATCAATAACATCATACATTTCAGTAATGGGCTCTTCTATGCAGGTTTATGGACATGCTGACTCCTGAAAATAAAATGCATTCAAATAAAAATGCATATTTAAATTAATAAAGGCACTGAGATAATGTATCGAAAACGGCTAATTTAAAAATTGAGAAGGAGGCCGGGAGCAGTGGCTCACGCCTGTAATCCCAGCAACTGGGAAGGCCGAGGCGGGCAGATCATGAGGTCAGGAGCTAACGACCAGACTGGGCAACATAGTGAAACCCAGTCTCTACTAGAAAATACAAAAATTAGCGGGGCATGGTGGCTTGTGCCTGCAATCCCAGCTACTTGGGAGGCTGAGGGAGAATTGCTTGAATCGGGACCCGGGAGGCGGATGTTGCAGTAAGCCGAGATCGCGCCACTGCACTCCAGCCTGGGGTACAGAGCGAGACTCCATCTAAAAAAAAAAAAAAAAAAAAAAAAAGATTGAGAAGGAAAGTCATGGTAGTTTTAAATTGTGTAGTTTCTCTAACTGGGATAAAATCAGGAAAAGATAAGTAATATTTTGATATTTGGAGAATGTAATCAAAATATAAAGGAATATAACTACAAGTTATCAGATGACTTGAAGAAAAATTAAGACAAATAGCAAGTATTTTATAACCAGCTTATATATATTATGTATACAGAAAGCAGCTATTATTGACATTTTGTTTGAGTGATTTTGTAAACTTTTTGAATGGATAGAGAGGAAAGCAGAGATCTAGTAACTCAAAGTTCACAGAGTAAGTTAGTGACAAGGTCAACATTTAGCACATACATACAGTATTTTTCTTTGCTTTAACTTCAGTTCAAAGTCTTGTCTCAAATAATCCAAAGTATTTCAGAAGGAGTAATGGAAGCTAAACAAAGTATATGGACAGATGCAAAGAACATAGGAGAAATAACAAGCAAATAAAAAAATAATAATAAACAGAACCACTCTTGCAGTGGTTTCAACGGTTTGGCTAATTATAGAATTAAACTCAGTGAAACCTGTTTCAGTGCACCTGGTGAATCCCACACACATCTCAAATCTTACAACCAGAAAAATCATCTTAATTTTACTTCTTTATTCTCCTTATCTGAAGGCAGGGTTCATCTTGGCTAATACTTTCACTAAGTATTAATTGGTGAAATTGTACTAACTTCATTGGTGTTTTGTGGTTACATGTTTTCACTTTTTTCCCTCTGAGATGATATTATGTAAAGTTTTATGTAATAAATACACTATTTGCAAGTTCTCCTGAAAGACTTAATGGGACATCTGACTAACCTAGAATTAGTAGAATCCAGACTTAAACTGAGTTGATTTTTTTCTTACTTGCTAATGGCTCTATAATATTAATAAACATTTTTTTTCATACTCTAAATTCTTCCTTCTGTTTTTCAGTATTCTTTCACTCTACTTTTTTCCTTCTCAAGTACTCTAAGTTTTCTGGTTGAATTTGTATTTAATTCCCGATAAAATTCCCAGCATTCTAGAAGATATTTTTCAAAACAATATTTTTCTGTGTTTTATTTCTACTTCAACCACTCTGATGGTGATTCTACTTTCAGATACCTGGAGTTAGATGGAGTTAAAATTCAGAGAACTAGGATAGAACTGAGAAACTTGAAAAAGGAAAAAAGGAAAGTGAGTGCAAAAGGGAACACCACCCTGGATAATCTTTTGAAGTCAGCAGAGAGAGACAGAGAGAGAGAGAGAAAAGAGAAAGAGAGAGAGAGAGAGAAAAAAAAACTTTCTAATTGTTAGAACTTAATTGTTTGTCCCCAAATGCAAATATCATAAAGATATTTTAGTTCCATCTTTATATTCTCTAATTTTTTAATAAATTCAATAATTTGAAGCGTATTTCTTTAAACCTAAAGTAATTATGTGGCTGTTTTCAGGACAAAATCATTACCTATTTTAGCTTGTGAGAAAATTTGGCAACTCCAATGGTCAGAAAATAGATTCAAATTAGATCCTGATGTTGAAAGGCTAGATCTTAGATCCTAGGGAATATGATATCAAGAAATGTTAGGTAACAATTCCAAAATAAATGTGAATACATAAGAAAAAAAGAAACATATCTGTCACATCAAATAACCCAAAGTAGAAAAACAAAGATAAAAGAATAGAAATAATACAAAAATTGAGGAAGGCACAAAAAGAAGCAATGTAATTTTAAGTAGCTGAATACTACAATCCAAGAAAGTTTAAGAGAATATTGGGGTGAAAAATATTTAATATACTAAAGTGTTTGCTGTTTCACGAACTAGAGAAATAAATTAACTACAACTCAGCCCTCATTTGTTCTCTTTCCTTTGAAAGTAACTAATAGCTTTCACTTTTGCCTGGGGCTCCAAAACCACCAGAATGTTCACAGAGTAGGTATCAGTGACTGTCTTTGGTTGCTTGGTCAGGTTGAAAAGGTGAAAGAGAATAGTTAATGGACAACTCAGATGTTTACCAGTTCAGGACCAAGATTAGCTTTTATTTTAGCATCTCTCAATTAGATGCTGAAAATTTGGTATGAAACAGACGTGATATATAGAAAGTAATTAGCACCTTCAAGCAAACATGGATTAGGAGGCAACTTTGATGTTGGCATGAGGAAATTGGACCCTAGTAAAAGGTACATTGAAGGAACTGTACTAACGCAAAGCCCCTAGTATATTTACAACAGTCTTGACGTGCTACTGTTTATCATCCAAGCCAGGAGTTATTAAACTCAAACCTATTGGCTACTTTGGATTAAGGAAGGGTCTTCCTGGCTGATGTGGAAAAATAAAATAAATAAAAAGAAAGAAGAAACAGTACCTAGCATAGTCTTTTGAAATGAATTTGTAGCATTTTGGTGATTCCAAGGGAGAAACTAGAGTAATAATCCCGCTTCTAAGAAAATTATATCCTAGTTTGTTTTTGTTTTCAACTACTGTCTCACTCTGTAGCACTCTCCAGCATTCAATCAAATTCATAGGAACCTCATTTTTCTCATTTAAAAATGAAACCATTTGGACATGGTGAAGATCAAAATCCCATGGTTTTCAATGACTCTGAGATTCTCTACCCTTTAATTCTTTCTATTGGGATAACTTACCTCATAAAATTTTTAAACTGTGGAAATTTAATACTCAGATCAAATTAAAGGCCATCAGTCTATTCCATGACACTCATGAATAAGAATCATAAATGATAAATCATACTATATACCCAACTAAGTATACAAGTTGAATTATTTATTTTCCATTTGCTTCATGTATAAATAAACTTGTTTAACAACTAACGTGTATAGCCTATGAAATATTATACAGCCACAAAAATAAAACAAAATCATGTCCTTTGCAGCTGGAGACTATTATCCTAATTGAATTTACGGAAGAACAGAAAACCAAATACAGTATGTTCTCATTTATAATTAGGGTGCTAAACTTTGGGTACTCATGTGCATAAAGATGGCAATAATCAATACTGGATATTACAAGAGTTGGGAGATGAGGAAGGGGACAAAGATAAAAAAGCTAACTACTGAGAATTAAGCTTACTACCTGGGTGATGGGAACATCTGTGTCCCAAACCTTGGCTTCAGGCCAATATACCCTTGTAACAAACTTTCACATGTACTCCTTGAATCTAAAATAAAAGTGGGAATTCTTTTAAAAAAATGCAAGTAAACAAACAAAAAAACAAGTATGGTTCATAGAGACTTCTTAAGATTTTTTAAAATGTAGTAAAACATACCTATAATACGGCCTCAGGAAAGCAAATTAAAATCACCTTATTATGTACTTTTCTTAACTGCATCTTTTATTTTTCAGGTGTGATCATTATTGTAGCATACCAACTGGGCACAACAATAGCCATACTATGACTTGTTATACTTTTGTATAAACTTATTTATTTATTTATTCATTCATTTCATTTATTTAGTGAGCACTTAATAGGTGCTACTAACTATGCAAGTCATGGCAGAGGGTGAAAGAGGCTTAACTACAAATAAGGTAATTATTGACTTCAAGGGTGTTAGTATTTAATTTTTCTATGTGAAATATGAATCTCCCAGATAAAAACTCAATTATTTTAGCTATTTTATTGGGTAATGAATGTATTTCTTTATTTAAAAACAATAGAAGTGATAATGCTACTTCCACATAGACAATATTCTTTTTTTTGAGATGGAGTCTTGCTCTGTCACCAGGCTGGAGTGCAGTGGCACAATCTAGGCTCACTGCAACCTCTGCCTCCTGGGTTCAAGCGATTCTTCCACCTCAGCCTCCCGAGTAGCTGGGACCACAGGTGCATGCCACCACGCCCAGCTATTTTTTTTTTGTATTTTTAGTAGTGACGGGGTTTCACCGTTTTGGCCAGGATGGTCTCGATCTCTTGACCTCGAGATCCACCCGCCTTGGTCTCCCAGACAATATTCTTTTATATTACTTTCACCACTCATTTTTCTCAGCAATCTTGCAGACCAATTATGTCACCAAAACTCATACATCAACAAGCTTAATGTTATTTTGACTAAAGAGAAACCACACGTATGTCACCCTTCATTGATCATTTGTTAGGAGTGGAAATGCTGTTAAGATGCGTGTAATAAAAATAATAAATAATACATTTTAACCCGTGAGCCAAAGACATTTGGATGGACATGTGAAATATATACAAATTAAGGAGATGATAGCATGCCTATGAGAAATAGAAAATTAGGGAACAAAGTATAAGAGGCAATTGCAAAGCAAGGAAAATATTTAATAATACCATAACATAGGTCTTACTTCTACAGGAAAGACAACAGAGAACTACTCTAGTATCTATCAGTAACAACATATGAAGCAACTTGATGAATGTTGCTTAATGAATCTGGGCCCTAGTTCATCCACAGAGGTTATAGAGGCTTATTGCTGATATGGGAGGGATAAAAACATTGGGGAAAATATTACAGCACCAGTAGTGACAGACTGAATCTGATTACAGAATCTATATTTCCATCATTCTCTGACTTACTTATTGAATTGTGGCTATACTGACCTCAGCTAGTATCATTGAGTTATTAATTTAATTTTATATGAAAGAAAAAATAATAAAAGACAAAATACATTTTGATGACATAGATTTTCAATAAATATGTTTTATTAAAAAATGTAAAGAATCAATTTATCAATCAATCACTAAAAACAAATTGTAAATACAATTTTGTTTTTCTTGGACAAAGCTTTTACAAAACCCAGAGGCTTCCTGGGAGGCTGTTCTAAGCCTTGAATTGCCTAATCATGACTATCCCAGAAATTTTAGAGGAACTTAATTAGGAAGGGCTATGAATCCTGGGGGAGTAATGAGCTATAATTTTCACATAGAAAAATATCAGGCCCAGGCCTTTTATTTTCTGTAGATTTTCATATCTTCATTGGTGTGATTTCCCATGAGTTTTATGAGTTATTTATTGGTGCTTTCAAACTTTCCTCCTCTTACTGATTTCTAGTTTCCTAACATTGTCATCAGAAAATGTACTTGAAATGATTTCAATCTTTTTAAATTTGTTAAGATTTGGTTTATGGCTTATTATATGATCTATCCTGGAGAATATGCCATGTTTGCTTGAAAACGGTGTATTCTGCTATGAATGTTTTGTGTAAAACTATTAGGTTCATTTACTCCACAGTATGATTTAAATCTGCTGTTTTTCTTTTTGATTTCCTTTCTGGATAACTTTTCCATTGTTGTAAGTGAGTTAGGACCCATATATAAGTGCATCGTTGCCTATTTCTCCCTTCAGTTCTGTTAATATTTCTTTATATATTTAGGTGCTCCAATGTTGGGTGCATATATATTTAAAATTGTTATATAACCTCTTGATGACTTGATTCCTTTATCATTATAGAGTGATCATGTTTGTTTCTTGTGACTGAGTTTGACTAAATCTTTTTTTCTGATATAAGAATAGCTAATTCCATTCTCTTTTGGTTACCGTTTGCATGGCATGTTTTTTTTCCATCCCTTTACTTTTATCCTATACATCTCCTTCAGGTTAAAATGAGTCTCTTGTAGGCAGCATATAGTTAACTATTGTTGTTGTTGTTGTTTTTAATCCAGTTATTCACTCTATGCCTTTTGATTGAAAAATTTAATCCCTTTATATTCAGGTAATTATTGATAAGCAAGGAGTTACTACTGCCCTTTTGTTAGTTCTGTTCTTACTCTTTGGAGTAAGAACTTTTCCTTTCTTGTTCTCTTTTTTTAAAATATGATAATTTTTTTTTTGTAGCAGAATGCTTCAATTTATTTCTCTTTACGTTTTGTGAATCTACTGTAGGTTTTTTCTTTGTGATTACCATGAGGCATACATAAAACATTTTATAGTTCTCAGTCCATTTTAAACTGATAACTTCAGCCACATACATAATCTCTTCACTGTATTGATTCCAACCTACACTGTACAAATCTCAATTCATCATTTTTTTGACACGTCAATTACTAAGTAAAAAGTCAAATGCAGTGTCAAAGTACTTCATCTCTCCCCACATTTTATGTTACTGAGGTTACAATTTACATATTTATATGTCATCAATCTATTACAAATTTATTATAGCTATAATTAATTTTAATACTTTTGTCTTTCAACTTTTATACTAGAATAAAAAATGATTTAAGCATTACCATTACAATGAGTATTCTGAATTTTACTATATTTTTATCTTTACAGTCAGTTTATACTTTCATGTTTTTATGTTTTTAATTAGCATCCTTTCATTTCAACTTGAAAAGCTTTTTATTTTTTTTAGCATGTTTTGTAAAGCAGGAACAATGTTAGTAAAAAGCTTTCAAAAGAAAGCTTTACCAAGTGTAGTATTCTATTTTGGCAGGGTTTTGTTTGGTTTGGTTTTTTTTTTTTAGGTAATTTGAATATATTAACCCATTCCCTATTGGCCTGCCAGGTTTCTGTTGAAAAGTCTCCCTATAGTCTTATGAGGATTCGCTTATATATGATGAATTACTTTTATCCTTCTGCTTTCAAAATTCTGTCTTTTACTTTTGAGAATTTGATTATATTGTGGTTTGGTAAAGATTTCTTTATATTTTATCTATTTGAAATTAGTGGTTTCATAGATCTGGATGTTCATTTTCCTCCCCAGATTTGAAAAGTTTTTGTTATTAATTATTTAATTAACCTTTCTACCCCTTTTTCTTTCTTTGCTACTTCTGGGACTCCTCTAATATATTCATTGGTCCACTTGATGCTGTCCTATAGTTTAGTTGGCTTTCTTCATTTTTTAAATATTTTTTTCTTTTTCTTACTCTGAATAACTAATTTAAATGAACTTTGAGCTTGCTGATTCTTTCTTCAACTTAATGAAGTCTGCTGCTGAAGCTGTCTATATTTTTCAGTCTGTCACTGTGTTATTTAGCTCCAGAAGTTTTGTTTGATTTTTTTTATGGTTTTTATCTCTTTGTTGAAATTCTAATTTTGTTTATGTAAATTTTTCTGATTTTGTGTATTTGTCTATGTGTTCTCTTGTAGCTCACCAAGTTACTTTAAAATAATTATTTTTAATTTTTCATCAGGTTATTCATAGATATCTTTCTTTAGGGTCATTTATAGTGCTTTATTTTGTTTGGTTGGTGGTGACATTTTCCCTTGATTATTCATTGTCCTGTGGCCTTGCGTAGATGTCTGTACATTTTAAGAAGCAGGCAACTCATTCAGTTTTTCCTAACTGGCTTCAGCAGAGAAAGCCCTTTTCCAGTCAGCTAATCCACATATTCTGGGTGAGTCCATGTTTCAGAGGTCACAGTTGGGTTTGGTGTTGGAGTTCTCAGGTGAACAAGCATTGTCCCTGTGTTAACAGGTAGACAGGCCTGATGCCTGAGTCTACTGAAGTGGATCTGCAGCATGGGTTTATGTGGACAGGCCTGGCGCTTGTGTCTGAAGTGGTGGGCCCACATTTTAGGTACACAGGGGCTAGCCTGATGCTGGGGTCCACTGGGGAGAGCCTGTGAATTGTGTCCCTGTGGGCAGGTCTGGAACCTATGTTCACCAAGAAGGTACTTGCAGCCGTATCCATAGAGGTCAGCCTGAAGCCTGGGTCCACAGAGTCCCACCAGTGCTGGGGTGGCCTTTGAGCCTGAGTCCAAAGGGTTTGGCTTACTATTCATTCAGACCTGGTAGTTAGGTCTATGAGGATGGGCTTGGTTGTGTGTTTGGAAGAGCTGGTCTGGAGCTTGGATCTGTAGGACTTTTGGGTCAGTACTGGACATTGGGTCCATGGGAGTCAGCCTGGTGCTGGAGTCTGCCAGGGAATAACTGAACCCTAGTTCAGCTAAAGCAGGCCTGACCTTGTGTCTGCTAAAGCTTGGAGCCATGGGGGCTGGTCTGGAGCCTGAAGCTATAGGGGCCAGCCTGGTGCCTGGGCTGTGGATGCTGGCCTGGTGCTGGGGGTGGGCCTGGAGCCTGAGTCTGTGGGGATTGTCCTAGGGCCTGGGGCCACAGGAACTGGCCTGGGCATAGGGGCTTACTAGGGTTTGCCCAGTTTACTGGGGCTGGCCTGGTGTTGGGGACTGCAGGGAAATCAGGTGCTTATTCACCTTCTTCCACATGAAGGGCATATCTCTTCATGCTCTGCTGCCCTGGCCTGGGAGCAGAGTGACATGGGTAACGTACAATTGTTATTCCTACCCTTTTTAATACATGTCTTCATATTTCTGTGCTCTGCCAAAGTGCTGTAATCTCTCATCTGAATTCCTTCATTCTTAAGAAGGTATTTTCACATGTGGATAGTTGTTCAAATTCATGTTTCTCTGAGGAAATAAACAATGGACTATCCTATCACATCATTGCTCATGTCATTCTCCAGAAAGTTATCATTTTAAATAGTCTTTCACATTTTTATATTAACATGAACTCAAAATGGTAAATATGGACAATTTTGATTCTGTTTTAATCATAGAATGGGAAGCGATCTTAGGCATTATGTATTTTAATATTCTACTTTCTTAATATCTTTATAAGATGAACATCAAGCTGCTATTAACTTTTATTATGGACAGTATAAACTAATGGTTATAATGTAGCCTACAGCTTTGTGGTGATTCCTACCTTTGCTAACTTGTTCAGCCTTAGAAAACTTATAATTTATTTATTTATTTATTTATTTATTTATTTATTTATTTATTTATTTTGAGACAGAGTTTTGTTCTCGTTGCCCAGGCTGGAGTGCAACAGTGCGATCTTGGCTCACTGCAACCTCCACCTCCAGGGTTCAAGCAATTCTCCTGCCTCACTTTCCCCAGTAGCTGGGATTACAGGTACTCACCACCATGCCCAGCTAATTTTTTGTATTTTTAATAGACATGGGCTTTCACTAATGTTAGCCAGGCTAGTCTCGAACTCCTGATCTCAGGCAATCTACCTGCCTTGGCCTCCCAAAGTGCTGGGATTACAGGTGTGAGTCACTGCATGCAGCCTACTTTTGAAATATTACACAAATAACTTATTTAATGTATTTTCACCACCATTTCCTTATTTATAAAATGGAGCTTCTAATAGTACCTATCTCACTGGGTCAACAAGACAGTAAATAAGTAAAGCACTTAAAACTGTGTCTGACTTATAGTTAATTCTCCAAAATCTTTTGCCATTATTAAAAGTGTACCTTGTAAATTCATAAGGTAACCCAGTATTTTTTTGAATATTTTTTCATATGGGAAACTATTGTGTATATTGAATCAAACCTGCCTGACTAGTACTTTAGTCCCATTTATATTTTAAAAGGAATAAATCTAGTGTGTTTTTTAACCTAATCATTCATAAGTAGAAAGCAGTACTCATGTCCACTCTTTTGTATATGTAGGGTGAAACAAATCTAGTTATTCACATATTTTTTGAAATTCTTTAGCATTCTGTCTGCCTTCCTCTGTTTAAGTCCAACTCATTAATATTCTTTAAACATAATATGGAAATATATACACATTTATTAGTGTTTTATAATAGAAACTCTGTCTACCTTGATCTACATCTGCTTAAGATTGCATTGGTTGTTTAAATATACATCATATTTTTAAAATTTTTGTTTACCCATAAAATCAAAGAAAAATAGAATATCAGAATTAGAAAAGGCTTTAGACAGCAAATTATTCAAATCCCCTTTTTGTGAGATAGCAAATTATTCAAATCGCGCCCCCCCCCCCACCATTTTGTTTTTCTTTTTCTCACTCTGTCACCAGGCTGGAGTGCAGTGGCGCAATCTCAGCTCACTACAGCCTGTGCCTTGCAGGTTCAAGCAATTATCCTGCCTCAGCCTCCTGCGTAGCCTGAGATTGCAGGCGTATGCCTCCATACCCAGCTAACTTTTGTATCAGATCCCATTTTTACCAATGAAGAAATAATAACAAGACTAAAGTAGGGAAATCATTTTAGTACAGTTATTGAGCTCATTTTTCTATTCTGGGTGGAGCCCGGATCAGGTCCCCAAGTCCAAAATCTGCAGATCAGTATCTTTACTCCATTGCCAGATTCAATCAAGTGCTAGTCTTCCTGTTGAGAGGCTTTAAAATTTTACACAGGCTCTACAGGGAAGAGTACTATGACTATCAGAAATGTCTAACATGGGCAAAGGAATGGGAAGTGGTGACTTTCTTACCACCTATGTATTATTTTTAATCTGAATTCTTCTTAATCCAGATGATTCCAATACTGAAATTAAGCAATTGTTCTTTCTGAATCCAAATGAGGAATTTCACTTTATATTTACTAAGTTATAAATTACTAACTCTAGTCCATCATTCTAGTCTGTTGATCTTGTCTCACATCGCGATTCTGACATCAAAAGTATTTGTTATTCTTTATATTTATAGGGCATTCACAAATTTGATAAGCATAAACCCTACATTTTTATCTGAAGCATTCACTAAAATGTAGAACGAAGATATTTTAATACTTTAGTAATATCTATTTAATATTTTACCTAAACCAGAACTGAGAGCAAATATTGCTCCACATACCTAGGTTATGTCTAATGGCAATCAAAGAGCAGGCCAAGGCAAGGATATACTCAGCCACCACAGATTTCTTTTAAATGTGATTTTGTGAGAATACAAATATGAAGCTAATATTACATATACTTGCCTTAGAAAAATATCATTATTTATTTAGTATAAATGGGTAGAAGAAAAGATGTGTAAGCAGTTCCAAGGAGGGAGTATATAGAGAAAAAAAATACTCAAGGAAGATAAAGGTAGTAGGAAAAGAATATCGACTACGTAGACTATTTAAAAACTTTAAAAAAATTGAAAATATTTTACAAATCATCAAAAAGTATGAGTTAGACTAAAGAACTAAATTGCAACCCTGAACAGGACTTTACATTTCTCTTCAATATTAGGTAGGACAAAAGCCGAAACCCTTCAGGCAGCTTCCTAGCTCCAAAGTGGGGCAGGTCACAGCAAGCCCCCAGTGCTTACTGGCCAGTTCAAAATATTTCACTCCTGGGACCAGTAAAGGAGTAAGTTGTGAATATGGAAGCACTAAACAGCATGACACCTGGCTGCCCAGGAAACATTTTATCTGCTATGCCTAAAAGGCAGCTTGCTTATGGGTCTTTAAAAATCTCTACTGGTTTCTCACTGCTATTAGAAGGAAACTAATAAGCAAACGAAACTCAACTTTAGATTCTTTCTCCAGTTACCACAGAGGCAAATACTAGGACTCTTTCTTAGTTATCTTTTTTATAAATTGGGTCCTGACTTTTTCATCAGTGTGCTTGTCTCAAACTAAAAGAAAAAAAATTTTTGAAAAAGGCAAAAATATACATAAATCCAAAATATACTTCATGCTGTGGGAGGAATTATGGCAGCCAGCACCTGGATGTATATACACAAGAGGACATTGCAGTTGTGCGTATTTCTACTGCTCAGTCAAGGCAAACAGCAACCAGCTGGCTGTGACTAGCTCAGACTAATAAGCATAAAATCAACATAGGCTGATCCAGGCTGAATATCAGCATCTGTTATGCCATTGTCTCTGCTGATATGTCTGACTGAGCAGAAGGAAGAGCCAAATAGACAGCCTGCTATGAGGCAGAACACAACATGAGGAGCCTCTAACCAGCTGCCAGGTTTTTGGTGAAGGAGCAATGGTGAGGAGAACCAGTCAAATCCACAGAGAAGGTGCCTCATATGACCCTACCAACTCTATGCTTTCTTTTGCAGTCAGGTTTTCCGTTACGCATTGCTTTGGGGCGCTTTTAAACAAAAGACAATAAAAAAGAGCCATTGATGAGTTAGGAATTAGATTAAAGATCAAGAATCATAGTATCATTTTATGTTTCATTTCACTCACCAGAGAGAGCCAGATGAGCAAATATAGCAGACCATGTGCTACTGCAACAAATGATGAGGCATCCCTCTGACATGAGCCAGTAATATTAAAAACATCAGTTATGGGGAAAACTTACCTCTCACCAGTTCCTTCCTCAAGCTACTGTGATTCTGCTCCTCAACTTGGCTGTGTCCTTGGGCATATGTGCCACTTCCTGTCACCTCGGAAGCACTCAGAGCATTAACATCATGCCGAGGCTCCTCTGATGCTTGATTACTCAAAGAGTAAACTACTCATCTCTTGACAGGAGGGCCTCTTAAATCATAATATGAATGGCCAAGGCTGAGAGCTGTTGAAGAGAAAAACAAATGTTTTTTCCCAATCTTTCTTCTCTAATATGCCAGATTAGGGTTTTGAAAATACTATTTTCTCTTACTATTCTTCCAATGAAATAACTGAAAATCACCTGACATACTGTAATAGGATAATACATGCTAAGTTCTACAAAGTATTTTACAAAAGGAGGATGAGTGTGGAAGTTTAGTGATTTTTAAAATGGTATTTCAGGCCAAGTGTGTTGGCTCATGCGTGCAATCCCAATACTTTGGGAGGCTGAGGCAGGAGGATTACTTGAGCCCAGGAGTTCAAGAACAGCCTGGGCAACATGGTGAAACCCCATCTCGACAAAAAAATACAAAAATTAGCCAGGCATAGTGGCAGGCACCTGACGTGCCAGCTAGTTGGGAGGCTGAGATGGGAAGATAACCTGAGCCCGGGAGGTCAAGGCTGAAGAGAGCTATGATTGAGTCACTACACTCTAGCCTGGGTGACACAACAAGAACCTGTCTCAAGAAAGAAAAAAAAATGGTGTTTCAAAAGTGTGACCCAGAGGTGTGTATGTGATTGACATGTGAACATTCAAACATTTCTGTAGTAGCTAAGGAAAATAAGCCATGAGGACTTTTTTAAAAAAAAAGGAAAAAAGTTCAACAGAATAATGAGTAGAAGCAGGGGAGATCAGAAAATTAGAATTTGTACTATTTCGTGTAAATGGGGAGAAAAAAAGTCATTTTAAACAAAATGTGAGGATTAAAAAACTGTGAATAACTCTGAGGAAAAAAGACTGATGCTTCAAATTGGCTTAACAATTTTATGTTTCCTAATTTTTTCCAGAAGCCCACACAGAGCATATTTATAAAACAGATCAACACCTTATAATTTAATGCTTTTAAATTTATTCTGTGCATCAGAATTATCTGGCTAAATTTTTTTTCAAATGTCCAAATTTACATTGCCACCTCCCCCTCATTCTGTAGTTTGTTTCATTTATGGGGATGGAACCCAGATAATAGAAACTTTTTAAAGCACTCCAGGGGATTTTGTTCCTGCCATGGCTAAGAACCACTACAGCTGCAAAGGGAGAAATCCCCTAAAAGAACTAGGGGGCTATGAGGAAAACAGATTTTTGACAGCTCACCAACTCCCCTTTACACTGTTTCTGAAAGCCTGTGTGTGTGGTTTTAGAAAGTTTCCACTAAATGATGACACTAGAGCAAAGACCTTTACTCTCTTTAGATATTTGAACTGGATAAACCAAGCTTTCATAAGAGAAAATTGAAAGTAAAGCTCAAGCAATTCAGCTGTCACATTTAAGAATCAAGACTTTTTTCTTTTGGTGTCGGCATTATAAATGGGATTATGTTCTTGATTTGGCTCTCAGCTTGAATCTTGTTATTGGAGAATAGAAATACGGATGTTTGCACATTGATTTTTTATCCTGAACATTATTGAAGTTGTTTATCAGTTCCCAGATCCTTTTGGCAGAGTGTTTAGGGTTTTCTAGATATAGAATCATATCTTCTGCAAAGAGAGATTGACTTATTTTCCTATTTGGATGCCTTCTATTTCTTTCTCTTGCTTGATTACTCTGGCTAGGACTTCCAGTACCATGTTGAATAGGAGTGGTGAGAGTGGGCATCTTTGTTGTGTTCTGGTTCTCAAGGGGAATGCTTCCAGTTCTTTCTTATTCAGTATGATGTTGGCTGTGGGTTTGTCATAGATGGCTCTCATTATTTTGGGCTATGTTCCTTCAATGCCTAGTTTCTTGAGGGTTTTATCATGAAAAGATGTTGGATTTTTATCAAAAGCTTTTTTCATATAGCTTTAGATGACCGTATAATTTTTTCAAAAATTTCTGTTTATGTGGTGAATCACATTTACTGATTTGTGCACATTGAACAAACTTTGCATCCAAGGAATGAAGCCTACTTGATCATGGCGAATTAACTTTTTGATGTGCTGTTGAATTCAGTTTG
>CAUYLG010024189.1:0-30553 GCA_963573385.1 Cacajao melanocephalus
TTTGTGGATTTATCCACCTGTCGTCTTTGTAATTGCCGACTTTCAGATTGGGTCTGAGTGAACGTCCGGCTTGTTGGTGATGAAGTTTTTTCTGTTTCTTAGTTTTCCTTTGGCAGATGCCCCTTCCCCACAGAGCTTGGCCTTCCTGGGTTCAGCTGTGCTTACTGTGAAACTCTCAGTCCTCAGTGCTTCCAATTGCTGTTCTCCTTGTGGGGATGGGACCAGCCAAGACCGACTCAAAGGGCACCCAGTCGCGTATACTCTGCACTGAGAAGCGCTGCGCTGCACCAGGGCGCCGGCAAAACAGCTGCGCCGGCCAAAAGAGTTGCGCTGGCGACACGTGTGGCTCCTCCGCCAGGAATCTCCCAGTTTGTGGGCCACAGAAATTCATCTGAAATTGCGGCGTCCACTCGCTCTCTGCGCTTTCACTGGGAGCTACAATCCTGAGCTGTTGTTAATCAGCCATCTTGGATCTCTCCGCCCAGTGATGAAGTTTTTTCTGTTTCTTAGTTTTCCTTTGGCGGACGCCTCTTCTCCGCACAGCTGGACCTTCCCGGTTCAGCTGTGTTTACTGAGAAACTCTCAGTCCTCAGCGCTTCCAATTGCTGTTCTCCTTGTGGGGATGGGACCAGCTGAGCCGGACTCAAAGGGCACCCTGTCCCGTATACTCCGCACTGAGAAGCGCCGTGCCGGAGTGCCGGCAAAATAGCCGCGCCGGCCAAAAAAGTCATGCTGGTGACCTGTGTGGCTGCTCCGCCGGGAATCTCCCAATCTGTGGGCAACAAAAATTCGTCTGAAAGGGCGGCGTCCACTCGCTCTCTGAGCTTTCACTGGGAGCTACAATACTGAGCTGTTGTTAATCGGCCATCTTGGATCTCTCTCCTGAAGTAACATATTTTAAAATCATTTTTATATCAATGAATTTTAAATAGTTCTTCAGTGGTAAGCCATATGGAAAGGAATTTTCTTAGTCTTTTGATTAAATGAAAATTGTTCTTTGATTATCATCCAGATGTTCACTTTCATTCAGTATAAAATTTGATCAAGAAGGCTGAGATGGTTTCTTGATACTCCTAATAAGACACTGATACACATAGTATTGCTAGGTTAAGGAACCTACCTGATCATATTTTAGGTTATACCTATATCTTGGACTCAGGAATTATTATGATGACAAAATTATTTATCCTTTGATTATCATCCAAATGCTTGCTACTTTTCATTATAATGGCCAATAATTAAGCACTAAAAATGTGTCTATACTCTTTTTAATTGAGACAGATGTTCATGATGCAGACACTAGTATTCCCTTTATTACTGATGGGGAAACTGAGGCATGGAAAGTTCATATAACTTGTGACAATTACATAAGTAGTCATTGGCAGAGCCAGTAGTAATCCCAGCATTCGTTACTCTTGTCCTAAATCACTATAATCTGTTCATCAATTGTGATTATGTCTCAATGTGAGGCATCACAGATGATGCTGATTCTCAGACACTATTGTGGCAAGGCATCTGTAAATGTAGACCAATAAGGGTGAGGACGGATTCCCTGAAGCAGTGCCCCAGGGGCTCTTCTCAGTTCCAGCCCTCTTCCAAAACACTCACTTACAGAGAAGAACATCCTGGGCTTGGCTTCTTATGTGCACTCTGTGTCTGTGGGAAGGAGGCATCAAGAGCTAAAAAGAGGAGATGAAAGGAGCAAAATCAATTCAATGAGACTAGAAAAACAAAACAAAATAAATGCGTAAAACTGGTAACTTTTCTTTGTTGTTTATGTTTCTGTGTCCTATTATTTTAATCATGTTCCTTATAAAAATCTATAGCTCTCTAATTTATTTTTATTTTAAAATTATTTTTAGAAGCAGAGTCTTGTGCTGTCATCCAGGCTGGAGTGCAGTGGTGTGATCTCGGCTCTGTAATCTCTGCCCCCCTGCATTCAAGCGATATTCGTGCCTCAGTGTCCCGAGCAACTGGGACTACAGGCACGTGCCACCAAACTGGGCTAATTTTTTGTATTTTAGTAGAGACAGGGTTTCACTGTGTTGACCAGGCTGGTCTTGAATTCCTGAGCTCAGGCAATCCGGCAGTCTCTGCCTCCCAAAGTGCTGGGATTATAGGCGTGAGCTACTACGCTCGGCTCTGCCTAAATTTAAATGGGATTTTACCACTTTGGGAGGCCGAGGTGGGCGGATCATTTGAGGTCAGGAGTTCCAGACCAGCCTGACCAACGTGGTGAAACCCTGTCTCTACTAAAAAACACACACAAAAAATTAGCTAGATATGGAGGCACACACGTGTAGTCCCAGCTACTCAGGAGGCTAAGGCAGGAGAATTGCTTTAACCTAGGAGTTGGAGGTTGCAGTGAGCTGAAATCATACCACTGCACTCCAGCCTGGACAATAGAGCAAGACTCCATCTCAAAAAAATAAAAAAATAAATAAAATAAATAATATTTTACAATTCTGAGATTCTTACCAGAACATTTTCATATTGAATATTCCTAAATGTTAATTGCCTAGATAAATTATTTCATTTCTATTTATGTTTTCTTTCACTTGCCAGTTTAAAATTACTGAATTCACAAATTCTGTTTTTGCTTTTCTATCGCCCAAATTCCTTTTTGAATTACTATAATCTACTAGTTTTGACTTACAAACACACAAACATACACAAAAATACATTGAAGAGAAGCCAGTTTTCAGACAAGACAAACATATAACATTGTATCAAGTATACTTGTCTTTGCATCTCTATGGGAGCTTATTGTGAAATTTATGATAGAAAAACTTGGAAATAAAAACAATACAATATTTAAATATATAATAAATTATATGTAAGAATATGGGTCAATCTTATGTCCACTCTCAAATTTTGTGCTTTCGTATGAGATTGAGGCTTCTTTTCAATGTGAATACAGTAGTCATATGTGTGATAGTGAAACTTTAGTTTCTTTACTTCCATTTTGAACCTATAAGAACCTGCTGCTCATGCTGTTGGAATGGAGCTCTTCCTATTCTGACTGCTGCCTGATTCATGAATCCTTTAATACTCAAACACTGTTAAATTTATTTTGACTCAGGTTTTTCTTTTTAAAATGTGAGATGTATTTCTTATTTCTGCTCCCCTCACCTTTCCTTTCATGTTAATAAAAAACAAGTATCTGTGTCCTGGTGGTGGGGGTGGGATGTGTTGATGGAACCTAGAAGGCTTGCTCACTACCTTGAAGTTGGGTAACTCAGTCATTTTTGCTAGCAAAACTCATTAGAGTGTTGAAAGAAACAATTTGTTTATATTGTTTTCCTCCTCCCTCCAAGTCTTGACTTTAGTCCCCCGAAAAGTAAAAATCTTAGCTTTTTAAGTTGACATTGTAACTCGTTTGAATATTTTAAACATTCCATGTCCAGTATGTTTATATGTAGATAGAAAGACTATATTCATTTTTTCCCTCATAACAAAATTATGTCTTTGTATCTTGAAATATGTCTTTCAAGAAGCAAACAAAAAATCCAAGGAGATATAAGTACACAAAAATAACACAGTAATATTCTAATAACTGACTCCAAAGAAATGGAGAGACATAAAATGCTTGACAACAGAATTAAAATAATTATTTTAAAGGTTCTAAGTCAACTTCAAAAAATACAGAGAAACAATTCAATGAAATCAGAAAAACTACATGACAAAAACTAGAAATTTAACAAAGATGGAAATTATATAAAAAGCAAATGGAAATTCTGAGCTGGAAAAATACAATGAATAAAATGAATTATTGATCAAGCAGAAGAATCTGTGAACTCAAAGACAGATTATTTGAAAATACATATATTTTAATATATTGTATATATTTACTATAATGAGAAGAAAAATAAAAATGAAGAAAGCTTATAAAATTTATGAGTTGGTATCAAAAAAGTAAATGTTTAAGTTATAGATATTTGTGAAGGAGAAGAGAAAGACAATGTAGTATTTTTATTATTATAAAAAATGACAAAAGTCTTTCTAAATTGGAGAATGATTTACATATCCAGGTA
Organism: Cacajao melanocephalus; assembly: GCA_963573385.1. NCBI lineage: Eukaryota > Metazoa > Chordata > Mammalia > Primates > Pitheciidae > Cacajao > Cacajao melanocephalus. Next base: position 4,035 of record CAUYLG010024189.1, read on the forward strand.
TTGCAAGCTCAAAGTTCTCCAATCAGATTCAATCCAAACAAGACTACAGCAAGCCATATTATAAGAAAACTCTTAAAAATCAAAGACAAAGAGAGGGTCCTTTAAGCAGGAAGAGAAATGAAGCAAATAGCGTATAAGAGACTTCCAATATTGGCAGATTTCTCAGCAAGGACCTTGTAAGGAGAGAGAGGCCAGCAGAGAGTGGGATGATATGTTCAAAGTACTGAAAGGAAAAAAATGGTGACCAATAATACTGTATGTGGCACGGCTATTCTTCAGAAATAAAGAGGAGATACAGACTCACAGACAAACCAAAGCTGAATGAATTCATTAGCATCAGATCTGCCATACAAGGAATGCTAAGGGAGTTCTTCAAGCTTAAAAGAAATGGTGCTACTTTGTAACACAAAAACGTGAACATGCAAAACTTACTGGTCAAAGTAAGCACATGGTAATATTGAAAATACTTCATATTTTAATATTTGTGTGTAAACCATTTATATCTTTATTATGATAAAAGATAAAACTATTAAAATAATCACAGCTACAATAATTTTTTAAGGGAAATACAATATAAAAATTATCAATTGTGACATACAAAAATGTGTGTAGAGGGTTTGGAATAAAATTATAGGTTAAGTTGTTATTAGCTTAAAATAGTCTATTATAAGCTGCTTTTTGTAAGTCTCATGGTAATCCCAAAGCAAAAACCTATAGTAGACACACACAAGCTAAAAAGTAAGGAATCATACTGCCATAGAAAACATACCACTGGGGAAAATAATTGAGTCAAAAAGACAGCAAGAGAGGAATAAAGGAACAAAGAATCTACAAAATATCCAGAAAACAATGAACAAAAGGCAGTAGTAAGTCTTTATCAATAATTACCTTGAATGTAGATGGATTAAACTCTCCAGTGAAAAGACAGAGAGTGGCTAAATGAATAAAATAAATGGAAAAACAACAAAAACGAGACCCAACTATATATCGCCCATAAGAGGCTCACTTTACCTGTAAGGACACACATAAACTGAAAATGAAGGCATGGAAAAATATATTCCTTGCAAATGGAAACCGAAAGAGAAGAGTAGTGGCTATCTTTATGTCAAATAAAATAGACTTTAATTCAAAAACTGTAAAATGAGACTAAGAAGGTACTTATATAATGAAAAAGGGGTAATTCAGCAAGAAGATATAACAGTTATAAATATAAGCACCTCATATTATAGCACTTAAATATATCAAGGAAATCGTAGTATATCTGGAGAAAGATAAACTGCAATACAATAGTAGTATTTGACTTCAATACCCCACTTCTAGCAGTGGAGATAATTCAGACAGAAAATCAATAAGGAAACACCAGATTTAAACTATATATTAGACCAACTGGACCTATCAGACATAAGAACATTTCATCCAACAGCAGCAGAATACACATTCTTCTCATGTACACACAGAACATTCTCTAGGACAGATCATATGTTAGGCCACAAAACAAGACTCAACAAGTTTAAGAATACTGAAATCCTAACAGGTAGCTTTTCTGACCACATTGGGAAATTTGGGGATAAGTAAAAACATCTATTTTCTAATGTTGAAATTGGTTTCTGACAATGAAAATGATAGAATTTTCTACATTTAACAAATTGTGGCATGAAAGCAAAGAATAACTTTGGTATAGTTGTTAACTCTAATTAACCTCTAGGGGAAGAAAGTAGGATATGGTTGGAAAGAGACACCTTGGAGGGACAACTTTTGTGTGATGGTAATGTACTATTTCCTGACCTAGGTGGTAGTTAGAAAAGTGATGAGGCTTTAGTTATTTATGACATTATATATTTATATTGTTTACTTTTGTCTTTATGACTTACTTTTTTCTTAATTTAGAAAAGAAAGCAAAAATATAATCTTAATAAAGGACATAAAACCCAGCTAAATTGAGAGATGCTGATGGTCCTGGATCAGAAGACTTAGTATCATTAAAATAGCAATCCTTTTAATTTATATATTTAAAGCAATTCCATGCCAAATATCAATGGTTTCAAATACTAGGTAAAACTATTGATGAAAAAGAAATATTTTTCCAAAGAAAAAGTGTCTTAGATTATTCAAGAAACAAATGAGAAAGACTGTTAAATGGAGTCTTAGCCTTGCCCAATACTGAAACTTTACCAAACCATTGTGGTGAAATCAGCATGGCATAGGTACCGGAATGGAAAAGCAGATTAGTTTAACACGTATGAATCTAGACATAAAACCAGGATACAAAGCTTGTTAAAATAATCAAAAAATGATATTACAATGTAGTAGAAAAAGAAGAGTTTATTCAATAAATGTGCTGACATAGTCATCCATCTGGAAAAGACTTTTTAACAAAGCTAGGATTTCAGATGATTAAAGTTAAATCTAATAAAATAATAAATTATATAACTATTGCTCCAACTTATAGGAAACCATTTTAGCAAGATAGAAAACTCTGAGGCATAAAAGATATTTGAGAAGAAAGAGTAAAGGAGTAAAAGATTGGAATGACAAGGCCATAAGCAAACTTAAGAGACAAACTATTGTCTAGAAAAAAATGAATTATATGGCAGTCTGATGGTTAATATTTACAATATGTAAATAACTGTTGTAAATTGACAAGATAAAAATCATACTTTTAAAAAAGATGCAATATGTTTATGCAATTTAGAGAAAGGAAATTCAAAGATTAAAAAAAAGTACAAAAATGTCATTCTTCTCATTAATAAGAAGAGAAGTTTAATTAAATCATCAATGTGATACTGTTTACCTTCAATCTGAATGACAAAATTTAAAAGCATGTTGACATCCCAGAATGTGAAGAAATGGGCTTCCTCATTAATTTTGGGGTACAAATATGATTTTCTGAATACTGTTTTAAAAAGTAGACTTCTAAAAATGATTTAAATTATAATTACATGGGTCTTTGTGCCTACAATGTTTGATCATTATAAGGTGTGAGATGATAAAGATAGAGTGTTTGCACCTGAGCAAAATGAAGATTGAAGTTGGAGTGGTAGATGATTAACAACAGCAATATAAAAGACGAACTTTTATAAATGCTTGAAATATTGATATGTGTTTCTGGATTTGAGAAGTAGTTAGAATACTATATTTTTGTTTTTATCTGTATGTTTTAAGGTCATGTAGACTTGCAACTGACTTTTTTGTTAAAGATCTCTTTTTTAATAGCAGTTTTAGGCCACAATAAAGTTGAGAGGGAGGTGCAGCAATTTCCCATATACCCAGTGTCCCTACACTTGCATAGCCTTTCCCATTAACAAAATCTGCTATTAGAGCGGTACATTTGTTTCAATTAATGAACCTATATCATCATTATTACCGAAGTCCTTAATTTACATGCTTGATGTACATTCCGTGGGTTTAGACAAATGTATAATGATATGTATCCATCATTATAACATTATGTAAAGTATTTTTACTTCCCTTAAAATCTTCTGTGTTCTCTTTGTTCATCTCTCCACGAACCTCTTCACTCTCCCTAGAACCGCGATCTTTTTATCTTAGTTTTGCCTTTTTAAGGATGCCATAGAGTTGGAATTCTGCACATTCACATACCAGGAAGGTGTCCATCCTAACTCCATGGAGACAGAAGCTTCTGTGCTCTGGGATCTTCTAAACCTTACCATTTGTATCTCTTTTTCTGGCCATTCATCAATATCCTTTGTAATAACTCAACAATAGTAAATAAACTGTTTTCTTGGGTTCTGTAAACTGTTCTAGCAGATTATCAAACCTAAGGAGGGTATCAAGGGAACCTCCAATCTTTAGCCATGTTAGACAGAAATTGTGGGATTTCTGGGATCACTTTGGGTGATTGACACTTGAAGTGGGGGACAGACTTGTGGAACTCCTTAACCTGTGGAATCTGATGCTGTCTCTAGGCAGATAGAATCAGAATTGAGTTAAATGGTAGAACACCTAGCTGGTGTTGTAGAATTATCTGTGTGAGAAAAAATCCACACATCTGGTCATTGAAGTGTTGAATGTTAAGACTACAGTAGGGGAAACAATTGTTTTCCTAGTAATACAGAAGTTCCTGTCAGTTAAAGGGCATGGGCTAGGGACAATACATGCCCTATGATGCAGGCCAGAAAAACTATCCATTGTTCCACACAATTATGAACAACCTGAAGGATATTCTTTTTTTTTTTTTTTTTTTTTTAAGACGGAGTTCTGATGTTACCCAGGCTGGAGTGCAGTGGTGTGATCTTGGCTCACTGCAAACTCCGCCTCCTGGTTCAAGCAATTCTCTACCTCAGCTTCCTTAATAGCTGGGATTACAGGCCTGCACCACCATGTCCAGCTGATTTTTTTGAATTTTTAGTAGAGATGGGGTTTCACCATGTTGATCAGGCTGGTCTTGAACTCCTGACCTCGTGATCCACCCACCTTCGCCTCCTAAAGTGCTGATATTACAGGTATGAGCCACTGTTCTCGACCTGGATATTCTTATAGAAGAAATATTTGCCTATAATCAACCAAACCTATAGCTAACCTCCATTTTACAAACAGAGTACAAAATATTGCTTGCACTGATTTAATATATGTTTGATTTTCTGAGAATGTAGCCACTTTGCTATGCAAAGCAGAGGTGTGTTTTCTGTTTAGAATCTTCTAAAAATGATTCACCATATTTGAAGCCACATCACCATTTGTGATATTAGGTTCTTCACATCAGTATTTTTGTCCTTTAAAAATGTTAACACTAGATACTTTAGGAATTCATTACTTTATACTTTGACAACATTTAATCTAAGGAATCAAAGTGCAGGACTCAAAAATCAATGAAATTCTCAATTATAGTTTAAAAATGTATGATTACCCCCTTAATTGATAGACTATTTTATATACTGTACAATGACTTTTATTCTGGACACAGTAGACGGCTCTTTAAAGTAAATCTTAAAAACATTTTAAAATTTGTTAATATTTTCTATGTTTATTCAATTGATAAAAAAGTGAACATCATAATTGCTACTTTGGTGACATTGTGAAAATAATTTGAAAGCTTTTGAATGTATTTGGAAAGCTGCAAGGAATGAGACTAATTCCACTAGATGAAGGACATTTTATGACTTATGAAACATTAAGCAAGCAAACTTACTTACCAAAGAATTTTCCATTTTTGTATTTCTAGCAATTATGTAAGGACAGATTTAAAGATATCAATTTGCAGGCCAGGTGCAGGGGCTCACGTCTGTAATCCTACCACTTTGGGAGGCTGAAGTGGGCAGATCACCTGAGGTCAGGAGTTTGAAACCAGCCTGGCCAACATGGTGAAACCCTGTCTCTACCAAAAATACAAAAATTAGCCAGGCATGGTAGGTGCCTGTAATTCCAGCTACTTAGGAAGCTGAGGCACAAGAATCACTTGAACCCAGGAGGTGAAGGTTGCAGTGAGCCAAGATCGTACCATCGCACTCCAGCCTGTGTGACAGAGCAAGCTTCTGTCTCAAAAAAAGAAAAAAAGATTTAGATTTGCAAATATATTGCTTTCACCTGCATACTCTTTAAAAAAGTGTGGTCAGGTTTACAAATCTCCACCTTATCCTTTCCCAAATCAGTTGATAACACTTCCACCCTTTCAGTTGCTCAAGCCAATAACTTTGGAGTGATTCTCGACACCTCCCTTTCTTTCAGATCTTATGGTTGATACTTAGGAAGTCTTATCAGCTCTATGTCTAGAATCTGACCACTTCTCATCACCTCCACCACCACTGCTGTTTTGGTTTGTTTGGATTATTGCGATAGACGTCTACTAGGTTGGCGTAAAAATAATTGTGGTTTTTGCCATTAAAATAGATTTTTTTTTTGCCATTAAAAGTAATTAGTGGATAATGACTGTGTCCTTCTTTTACCCTTGTTGCCTTGTTGACTCTCCATTCTTAATATAGGAGTCAAAATTACCCTGTGGTAAGTCATGTAAATCAGATCATACCTCTCTTCTGTTCAAAGCTCTGCAATGGCTTTTAAAATCCAAATTTCAGCCCCCAAAACATCCAAAAATTCACTTGACCTTATGTGATCTGGGCCCTCTGTGTTAATTCTCTCACCTCCCATTCTATGCCATCCTCTTGCTCACTCTAGTGTAGCCATATTAGCCTTTCTGCTGTTTCTCTAACAGAACTGATAGTCTCTTACCTCAGTGCCTTTTCTCTAGCTATTCATTTTGACTGGGAAAAAAATCTTCCCTCACATACAGCTTCAACTTGTCCCTCATCTCCATCAAGCCTTTGCTCAATAACCTATTCAGAACACTTATTTATTACAGCTATCTCTCTTCCTTTCCTGAATTATAGTTTTAATTTTTCCATGTATTTATTGCCTTAAGAAATATTATATAATCATTTATTGTTTATTATTTGTTTTCTATCTCTGTTTTCTAGAATATAAGTTCCACCAGGTAAGAGGTGTTTCCCTGTCTTGTTCATTGCAGCTTCTGCAAAATAATGGCTGGAAATGGGTAAAAAGATATTTGAGTCTTTTAAAAAATAAGATTCAAATAAAATATTAAGTAGAAATACTGGGATCTCATTACATTTGATAAGTAAAGGTCATTTAAAAAATATTTCATATTATTTTTATCTTGAAATATTTAACTTTTATAGTATAATAAGACATTCATGTTGTGAAAATTAGATATGGCAAAAATTTATTTAATAATTAATATTTATTTAAATGATCTATTGCTTTTTAATCTTACTGTGATACTATCCTCAGAGGTCTAACATATATCCTTTTGTTTATTGATTCTTTTTCTAATCCATTCTCTATTCATCTATCATTTATCAAAGCAGGCATTTTCCAAGCTCTTTTTAAGTGCTAGATAATGAATCTATGAGTTCCGTTTCAAGATAAGGATGTTTTCTGTGATTCTTAATTGCTGCCCTTTCTCACGTTGTGTTGGTTTTTCTATTGCTGCATATTACACTTCGTAGCTTAAAACATATTTATTGTCCCACAATTTACGTGGGTTAGGAGTCCATGTACAACATAGCTGAGTCCTCTACTTAGCATCTCACTAGACTACAATCCAAATGTTGGCCAGGGATATGATATTGTATGACTCTTTGGGTTCTCTTTCAAGCGCATCTAGGTATTAGGAAGTTCATTTCCTTGTAGCTCATAGAACTCATCAAGACTTGCTTCTTTAAGACCAGCAGTAGTACATCTCTCTAACATCTATATTATTTTTGAAATGGTTCACCTGATTAGGTCAGGCCCACTGAGAATAATTTTCTTCTCTATTAACTCCAACTAACTAGGGATCTCAGTTACATTTGCACAGCTCTTTTTGTCATACAACATAACATGAAAGTAATAGCCCATCACCTTTCCTATATGCCACTGGTTAAAAGTAAGTTACAGATCTCACTCACACTTATGGAAAGGGAATTATACAAGGGTGTGGGCCATTGTAGAATGTAGAATTCTATTTAATGTTCATGCCATTATATAGAAAATACTTGGATACCAAACTCATAGATGAGGCCCAGTGACTTGCAATAATTTTATTTTTTCTTTACTTCATTTTTCTTGTCACATCACTTCTATTTCTGTTTATTTCTCTGTTATGGTGATCTGTGATCAGTGATCTTTGATGCTGCTATTGTAATTTTGGGAGGAGGGGCACCACAAGCTGTGTCCGTATAATATGACAACTTAAAAAATGTTGGGTGCTTCTGACTTTTCCAGCAACCAGCCGTTCCTCCCCTCGGGCCTGCCTATTCCTTGAGACACAATGATACTAAAACTAGGACAATTAATAACCCTACAATGGCTCTTAAGTTTTCAGGTGCAAGGAAGATTTGTGCATCTCTCGCTTTATTTGTTTTTTTGAGATGGAGTTTCACTCTTGTCACCCAGGCTGGTGTGCAATAGCGTGATCTTGGCTCACTACAACCTCCACCTCCCAGGTTCAAGTGATTCTCCTGCCTCAGCCTCCCAAGTAGCCGGGATTACAGGTGCCCACCTCCTTGCCTGGCTAATTTTTTTGTGTTTTTTAATAAAGATGGGATTTCACCATATTGGCCAGGCTGGTCTCAAACTCCTGACCTCAGGCCTAACTTTAAATTAAAAGCTAGAAGATACTAAGCTTAGTGAGAAAAGCATGTTGAAAGCCAAGACAGGCCAACAGCTAGGTCTCTTGTGCCAAATAGTCAAGTTATAAATACAAAGAAAAACTACTACTCTATAAATAAAAAGAAAGTGAAATAATCGTACTGCTGTTATGGAGAAAGTTTTAGTTGTATGAATAAAATATCAAACCGGCCACAGCATTCCCTTAAGACAAAGCCTAATTCACAGCAAGGCCTTAACTCTCTTCAATTCTATGAAGGTGAGGAAGTGCAGACAAATCGAAAGCTAGATGAGGCTGGCTGAGAGAGATAGGTTTAAACTTGCTTCAAGTAAGGCTTAAAGAAACAAGTCATCTCCGTAACATAAAAGTGCAAGGTGGAACGCGAGTTTCAATGGAAGCTGTGACAAGATACCCAGCAGAGCTAGATAAGGTCATTGATTAAGGTAGCTACAATGAAAACAGCCTTCTACTTGGAAAAGATAACGTCTAGGATGTTCATAACCAGATGGGAGAAATTAATGCCTGGATTCAAAGAATCAAAGGATAGGCTTACTTTCTTAGTAGGGGTTAATGAAGCAGGTAACTTTACGTAAAGGCCAATGCTTACTCACCATTCCGAAAATCCTAGGGCCCTCAAGAATTATACTAAATCCACTTCACCTCTACTCTATAAATGGAAAAACAAAACCTGGATGACAGCACATCTGCTTATAGCATGATTTGCTGAATAAGTTAAGCCCACTGTTGAGACCTTTTCAGAAAAAAAAGTCCTTGTAACATATTTCTATTCCTTGATAATACATCTGTCACCCAAGATTTTTGATGGAGATGTTCCATGAAATTAGTGTTTTCATGGCTGCTAATACAACATCCATTCTTCAGTCCATGTATTAAGGAGCAATTTTGACTTTCAAGTGTTATGATTTAAGAAATACATTTTGTAAGCTGATAGCTGTCATAGATAGTCATTCCTCTGATGGACCTGTGCAAAGTAAATTGAAAACCTTCTGGAAAGGATTCACCAATCTAGATATCATTTAGAACATTAATGATTTGTGGAAGGAAGTCAAAATATCAGTGTTAACAGAAGTTAAGAAGAAGTTGATTTTAAGCTGTTACCAGAAATAACAGTAATGTCTTCAGTTACTTCCTCCTCCTCTGTAGTTATAGGTGGAAATAACAACAGAACAAGAATTAGAAGTGGAGCCTGAAGATGTGACTGAACTGCTTCAGCCTCAAGATACAACTTTAACAGATAAGGATTTGCAAAGAAACTTGCTTATCTAGAGATGAACAAAGAAAGTGATTTCTTGAGATGAAATCTACTATTGTGAACATTGTTGAGATGACAAGTGTTTAGAATATTACACAGTTGATAAAGCAGCAGCAGGGTTTAAGAGGACTGATTCCAAATGTGAAACAAGGTCTACTGTAGGTAAAATGCTATCAAACAGCATCAAGTGCTGCTGAGAAGTATCTTGTGAAAGAGTCAATCAATGTGTCAAACTTCATTGTTGTCTTATTTTAAGAAATGGCCACAGCCACCCACTCAGCACGTTCCACCACCCCAATCAGTCAGCAGCCATTAACATCAAGGCAATATCCTCCGCTAGCGGAAAGATTACAACTCGCTAAAGCCTCAGATAATCATTAGCATTTTTAATAATAAAGTATTTTTAATATGTCCCTTATTATTTTTAGATATAATGCTATTGCACACTTAATAGACCTCATTATAGTAGAAACATAACCTATGTGTTCATTGGGAAGCTGAAACAGTTGTGTGACATGCTGTACTGCAATATTAACTTTATTGCAGTAGTCTATAACAGAACCCACACTGTCTCTGAGGTATGCATGTACAAATAAATAGAATAATACAATTAATCTTTACATTAGTTTTATTCTACTGTTCATCTACATCAGTGCTCTGTAATTTTTCCTAATTTCTTGTACAGAATGACTTTTCTTTTAATTGTATTAACTATAATATTCACTTTACGTAGGTGCAAGCACATAATTACTTCATGGTGCTGTCTAATATAGTCATTCTCAAAACTTTTCATATTCATACACTAAATTTATTAGAAATATTTCCTTTTTATTTTCTACTTTATATTGAAATTATGACATTACATATGTGGGTAGTTGATATTATCTATGACTTTAATTTCAAAATGGCAAAATACTTATACAATTTCAGGATAGTGAATGAGGCATTACTAAATATTTATAAGAACAAGTAGGTACCTGGATTAGTTTAAAATGTTTTAGGTTGTAGTGTAAATGGGACAGTCGAAAAAAATAGAACGAAGGACTAAACGATACTAAAACATAGTAATTCGAAAGAAGTCTAAAAAAAACTTTAAATATCAGAGATAGATTAAAGAAAAAATATAGGAAATCATTAACCAGGAATAAAGTTCTTTCTTTGAGTACAAACAAGACTAAGATGTCAGTTTCTGAATTTTTGATTAAAATAATTACCATATGCATGTGCTAAATATGCATTGTAGAATATTATTCATTTTCTCCTCCTTTGGCAGCCATAAGAATGTGCCTCATGGACCTTCAACTACAGGGAATATAATTGACAGGAAGTGTAACTGCTATGCCCTAAAATTATCAAGGTATTTGTACTGAGGCCATACTTCCTATGGGCTACCCGTAGTCTGTAACTGAGTGCAGCAGGAACACTAAGGCAGGCCGGTTCCTGACAGATGCATAACTCCTTTGATGAGTGACTGTGGCTCCAGGACTCCTTGACAGTTTTGCTGAAGCTTCCTTGAGCTGCATAGCAGTTGAGCAAGCTTCTGTTTTTCTGTCTCTCCTACACTTGGAGCCAGTCCTGCATCAGGTCTTGATGTCTTTCCCAGCGTTCCCTGGCTCCCTCCCTGTGTCCTCACACAGGCATTTTCCTTAATAAAATTCATGTATGTTTAATCCTATGTTGGATCTATTTCTAGGAGGACCTGGATAAATATTTCTCCTTATATCAATAAAATTGCAGATTAGAGTTGTCTCATAAATGTGTAACACAAATAGGATTTTTGAGTATTTTTAATTTCTTCTAACTTTAAAATAATTATTTCAGCTGGTAGTCTTAAGCCTTTGCTCATTCTATAAAGGAATCTAATTACATCCCTGGGATGGCAAATATCACTCATGATTATATGTTTTTGGCTCAGCATAGTAGATTCTGTCTTTATGTCTTTTCTAAAAGTAGGGGCAATGTCTTTTCCAGTTTACTATTAAGCCATTATCACCATTCATTACATATACTGTAGCTTACATAGTTTTAAGTTACAATGAGGGACATTACAGTTTATACAATGATTGCTCGCAAATAATGCTTATTATTGTTTTCAAAGCAATGCCAGCCTAACACTATTATCTAATGAGATTCCAGGAACCATCAATGTGGATTTAGCTAGAAATAAAATCCTGAATGAGGTAGATATATTTACAAGTAAAAATATTTTCTCTTCACATGAGAAATTAAAATAATTTCCATTTGTATTAGTGTGTTCAGAGTTCTTGGAAAAGTTTTGAGCACATTTGAGAAAGCAAATATCCTGTTCCAATCCAAAAAAAATCCAAATTTTTTTCATGATGATACTTAAAACATTTTCCTCAGTGTCAGTGGGATAGACTCATTTCCCCTTTCTTTTCTTATTAATATATGTGCCAGAAATGCTGGGATGAAATCTAAGTGAGAGAGTAAATGGATATTTCAGGGCATGTAAGGTGAGAAAAATTTTAAGACATTCATTAGATTTAAGAAAGAGAATACCACTGATAAGAATTTATGGGTCAGTTTTAGTTTTGTAGTTATCTAAAATCAAATTCTAAGTCTTAACTAAGTAACTGTTGATAAAGTTAAGCATTATCTGGGAATAGGAAATAGCAAAATGAAAAGTCTACAACATGGTAGAAGAGAGAGTGGCATTGCTTTCTAACACTAATTTTGTAATCACTTAATCTTCCCTAAGCAATGAGAGATGGTTAAAGGAAGTGAGGCAGTGTTTCCACCCACATGTCAACAACGTGGTCCTGTCATGCTGGAATAACTTTGATTTACTGATTTAATATTCTTCATAATAATGGCATATTGTTCATGAGCAGTATCCTTGTAGATCTTATAAAATTATGTCCCTCAGAGAATATAAATTTTTGTTACAAAAAAATTATGTGATTCTATTATTTCAACGGATGGTACCCATTTTTTGTAGCTCTTCATTCTGTTTAATGTCCAAGTTAAGGTTCCTACTGTAATGCCAATGCAGGGTTAGCACCTGAGCGTGAGTGCCTCCTTAAATTCTGCACGTGGTTGTTTTGCTTTCTTTAACCTAGTCCAAGATCTACTGTGTCTTTCTCTCCATTATGACACTATCACAGTTATTTAGGAAATCAACTTCCTCAAAGATGGCTAATTTAATACTAAGGCATTTCAGTTTCTTAATTTGATCCCCTTTCTAATCATCTTTCTCTTCAGTCACTTGTTTCTGTGGTTACACCATAGATCTTGTTACTACCAAAGACTACACCATTTCCAAAGTACATCAAGTTTCCTACATTTTAGTACCTCTGCTATTCACAGCTCAGTCTCTCTAGCACTGTCACTTGACCAATTCTTATGCCTAGTTGAAAAATTTAATGTTACTCCCCAATCACGCTCCCTCTTACCTTCTTGTTTTTCACTTCACATGTTTAGAACTCATTACTAAAATCTTTCCCCTGCATGCATCTACATTTCTCTATCGTCTACATTTACCAAAACTCAGATCCCAGTTAAGCTCAAGTCCTCTGCTACACACCTAAAAGCAATTGATGAACACGCTGAAAAAAACCAACCAGCTGGAAAACAGAAAACACGGTGGACTTGTCCCATTTTTTATAGGTTTCAAGCTTTCTCCTCAGCTCTGTACAAATGTTCCACTAATTTCTGTAGTCAAATTGTTTTCCCTATGCTTCAAGACATCTGTATTACACCTTTTCCTTCTTCAGACCTTCACCACTCATTACTTATTCTTTACTCTCAGCTGATAAGGCAAGCAGAAGAAAAAAAATAAAACTTCTTCCTATTTATTACAGTTCCCAAATTTATCAGTTCCCCTGCATTTGTGTTCATTTCTTCATTCTTTCAGTGTAATGGATAAACTGCCTCTGACTTAAGACCAACACTTTGTTGAATTCCCCCATCTTCTTTCTCAAAGATATTCGGAATTATCTTCTCTGTTCTGCATAATTAATTTCTCACTTTTTCTTAGATCTATCCCATTAGCATACTGATATGCCTTAATAATTCTGAGTTTAAAAATTGAAGAGACCTGCCATTGAGTCTACAACACCATCCAACTGTTTCATTTTTCTCTCTTTCCCTTTACAACAAATTTTCTTGACAAGCTTTATACCTGCACCAGTTCTATACTTGTATTCAGAGTAGAACAAGTATAGAATAAGAGATTAATTATTGGAAATATAGGGGGAGACTATAGGAAATAAGGCTACAAAAAGGGAGTTGAAGGACTGGGGAAAGTCACCGGTTACTCTCCAGAAGTGCTGGTGTGGGTGAGCAAGTCAGAGCCTACAGGGAGATCTGCAAAGCCAGGCATGTCCAGCTTCTAGAGTAGGGGCTTGAAAAAGCACAAAAAGAGAAGTCTATGAAAGGCTGCTGCCTCTGCACCTGGAGGTGTGCCTGGAATGGTTGTTGGTCAATAGTGCATTCAGGAAGAAGATCTGCAAGTGCAATGGGAAGAGAATGAGAACAAGCTGGTTCAGGCTGACAAATTCTGTCTGCCTCTCACTGTATCTAATTCTGATAACTTTCAGAGAGTAACAGCTACTGCTCCAGTTCTGCATGCAAATATATCTTTTGTTCAGTTCTAATCTAGAACCAGAGAAGGCGTTTTATAACACATAGTTCAAGCTTATTCAAATCACCACAGTCCAAAAATATCACCATATTTATTGTATCAAGTTTCTCACTTTCCATTATGCTTGAGTTCATTCATGTCAGAATTTTATCTCAATCATGTCTACATAAGTTCTTGTAAAGTTTACTTATGAATCATGTCATAAAATTCAACAATAATTTCTTAAACATTGTGTTAATTTACCTTTCAACTGTATTTGATGCAGTTCTTGAAATAATTTCCTACCCTGTATCACGGACAGAGTCTCCTGTACTTTCTGCTTTCTTGTGGTCGAGTCCTCTTCACTCTCCTTGGCAGACTCCTCTTCTTAACCGATATGTGTTTGAGTGCCTTATAGCTTGTTTAATCCCCACCTCCATGTTTGTTTTCTACCTAGCTTCATTCAGCTGGTGAACTTTTACCAATTACCATTGTTTAAATAATGTGTATATACTGAAGACACCACATTTACATTGTTAGCCATAACCTCTCCTCTAAACTAGACTTGTTTATTATATTGGTTCTTACTTGACACTCAGTGCCTAATAGATATCTCAAACTTGGCATGTCCAAGAAAACCTCTTTACCACCTTTCTTAAATCTGATACTCCCCAAATTGTCCCCCTGATCAAAGAACGCCATTATAAGACCAAAAATGTCCATGCCATCTTTAGTTTCTCTACTCCCCTTACTGTTCATAACCAATCCTGCCAGCTCTATTTAAAAAATATTTCAATTAATCTGATAATTTCTCACTACCTTTTCTTTTATCACACTAATACAAACCAGTACCAACTTTCAACTATATCCCTGTAACAGCCTCCTCAAATGTTGTCCTGTTTTCACTCTGCCCTCATAGTCTTTTCTCCACCATACAATAGGAATGTGCTTCTGAACGTTGACAGTAATGAATTTCATTCTTGCACTCAAAATCTTCAAGTGGATTTTCATCGTACTTACTCTGGCTTGCACAAGCACATAGTCTTATATAATCTGCCCTTTTCCTACATCTTGGAGATGATGCTCCTGTTGTTGCTTGGCTCCTGCCATCCTGAACTATTTTTTGCTCCTCAAACACATCAAAGCCATGATTACATTTTGGTTTTTATCTCTTCTGAATTTTTGTACTCTTGCTCAACCCATTCTTCTTGAAATTATTTCTTTCTTTGGATTCTGGGATGCCTTTTCTTCTAGTTTCCAGCTATTTTTTTGGCCATATTTCAAAAATATCTTCTCCTATTCTCTGGGGTGTGTCTCTAGTGGGCTAAGTACAAAGATAGTGAAACTGGTTCCATATTACACAAGGTAGACCCTTTGTTAGTACTGGAGGCATTACTTTGAGAGGGTGACATTGGATTGGGTGAGGAAAGATATAGAAGTAAGTGAAATCTTAAAATATTTTGATATTGTGAATACTCTGTCCCATATATATTTATTTAGTTTAAATTAGGGTAAAAATAGTATAATATTTAGCAAGCTCAAGGAATCACCAGAAATCTTGGATGATTTACTGTTCCAGAACTGTCTGTAATTTGCAGAATATAGCCCAAGAAATATACTTGAAGCTCTTATGATATTCTTATTCTTTCAAATTAGTGCCCCATGCGTCAGGCAAATTCTCTTGTCCTCCGTACTCAATAAAGTATATTATTACTTATAAAAGCTTTCAAAGGCTATACAATTGAGTAAAATAGCTCAAACTAAGATATCACAGGCTCAATCATGGTTAAATATATTAACATTAACTCATCTAACAAGGTAATAATCTTGAAATTTTTTATATGCTTTCAGGTATTAGCAACAAGGAAGCTTAGCAGCAGGGAGCAAATACTGTCAGGATTTAATTCATTGTGGCAAGGCTGGTGGAGGAGATATTTTGTAATTTTAATTTTTTATTTACTATGGGGCCTCTTGAGTCAAAACTTTCTTCTCTTACTATTTATTTTCTCTCTTTAGTTTCCCAAAAGCAAGAGAATTACAGCAAGTGGCTAGTATACGGAAATAAACTTGACTTTAAACTTGAATTTAAAAAGGGGAACTTCTGTATTTGCAACAACAGTCTTGGCAATCGGACATTCAGGTATAAATAACATTAATTTTATTTTAAAATAATACTGTCAAGTATTGTTTCTTATAAAGGAAGACAATATCACATTTTACAAGATGAACTATTATGCCCTAAAGAAATGGCTTCCTGTCTTGGCAGTTCATTCAGTAGGCTCTTTATCATAATGTGAGCTGTCAGCAAGTATATTCTAATTGTAGTGCGATTCTTATCTCTGAAAATGCATCTCCTGCAGTGTTTGCCTCGCAGCTATGGGAGCAGAGGTGGCAGAATCTCTTATAAACTCTACTCATTCCAGAAAGAATAGTGTATGTTTTGGCTTCCTGAACTCAAGTAGTTTCTGCACCAGATCACTGCTTTGCAAATGAGCAGCATTTTTTTCTGCTGTGGTCTTGTGGTCTAATACATTTTTACAATGGAAACCCAATGGATTAGATCATTTTCCTAGGTTTGTATCCCAAGGGATAGCTAACCTATGTTACTTGTTTTAATTAAGTTACCACACTTTCCATGTGATTAAATGACTGAATAATGAAGACTTACATGGCTAAATTTTAATGTACCATACAGTAATATGATCAATGGAGGAAAACATGATTTTATGTTAAGTAAAATTTTTTAGTAGAAAATGTTTCACCTCTTCCCTCTCTTGGTCTTTTTTTTTTCTTTCTCAGAGCAAATGAGAATTTCAGCATTGCAGAGAACTAAGGAATGGATCCTCCTGCAGTGGCACTCAATGAATAGGAAAGAACATATTTGAGATTTTTCTAAAGAAGACTTTGGGGTATGGATGGAGATTCTGGGTATGGGCCAATGTTTTCAGAGTAGTACTATTGGCTGACTCCCATTCATATTCCTTTTGGAATAGGAATACTTGCATTTTATTTTTAATCCTCACTTGTCAGGTATACTTTACATCAGCTACATAGATCTAGCAGCCTATCAATATGAATAGTCATGGTCACTAGTAGGAAAATTATGTACAACCACTTTAAATTTCAACGCAGAAGAGTTTGTACAACCTTCTTTCCTTTCCTAGTATCATCCAGGTAGCCTCAGAGTCAGAAATCATTAGGCAAAAAAGAGAAAGAATATATCTTGATTTGTACTTCAGAAACATTCCCTAAACTATGATTATGAAACTAAAAATATAAAACCTCCAAAATGATAGTAAATATTGTGCATCCTTTTGCCAGAAGTTATTATATTTAGTTACATCTGAGATCGGTTAGATGTTTTATTTTCTATTTCATTATTAAATAATATAAATCTAAAATGATATATTTTGCTATCTTAGCCTGAATTTAATTGAGTAGAATATGAGAAGGACTGCAAATATATTGAAGGAGGTTTGTTTTCTTAGTCTGCATTTAAAAAGAAGAAATGCCAGCATCTTTGAAAAGTTCTAATACAGTGCTTCTTTTTACTTTGAATGTCTCTGAGAAAAACCTTGAAAAGGAAAACATATCAGGAAAATACTTTTTCCTTTTTTTTTTTTTTGTAACTGAGAGCATAGTATGTGGAAGTAAGTACAGAAATTTGGCTTCAAATTCTGGTACTGGCTAGCTATGTGTGTTGGGGATCTGTTTTTTTAATTTGTATAAAGGAGTTATCAGTACTTATCTCACATGGTTATTCTGATTAAATGAAATATCATTTTTGAAGGATTCCACAGGTGTCATGGAGTAAATGCTTAGCAAATGCGAGGTTCTCTTTCCTTCTGGAAACTTCTACCATCTGTGAATGAAAGAAAAAAGAAAATTCTTTTACTTATTTTTTGTTGTTGCTATTTTCTAACCCTTTAAAGCTATAAAGTATTTAGGGAAAATACTACACTAGATTCACTAGATTCAGAGATGGATAAAACACATACATTTGGTTTATTAACTTTCTAGTTAAGAGATTTATTCCCTAGCTCGTTTAAATATTTTGAGAAACATACTGTTACATTTAAACAAGAAATCTGTCTCCCCTATACTTTATGAAGCTTTTCCAGTTTCCTGTCTTCAAGTTAGGAAATGATGAGATTGAAAGCATTCTGGCCTCAAGACACCAACATTTCTGAGCCGACCACAAATGAACATTCATTCAACTTCTCACAAATGTCTCAGAACCTTCAAATGCAAAGCATTTGGGCAATAGACTTAGTCCGGGGATAGCATGCCAGCCTCCTTTGTTGTGCCGTTTGCCAGACCCTGATTTGTAGAGTACAAACTTTCCAAGCTGACTTTTCTTCTTGGATGCTGCATGCCATTCAGAGTGTCTCATTCCCTACTGTTTGTGTTCCTTCTTACCATGATTCACTTCCTATCCTGCTCTGCTGCGTATTGTCATAGCTATTTTGCCTGTGGTTTTTCTTCTGCTTTAAGACCTTTTTTCTTTCAGTATGTAGGGTTGTTGAAGGAAATATAAAGTCCAACTCATTTAGAGAGGCTTCAATTTATATTTTTAACAAATATTTGCCCCAAATAATTTCAATGGAGTACCATTATCTTAGTATATCTCTAGTCAATAATAGCTTCAGTCTTAACCTCTTAGTATAAATAAATAGGATCTCATAGTTTGTAACCATGGAGAAAGCAAGAGTTTACAAACATTTATACACAGTTATAAAGCTTCCCTGGAGGAAAATGGATGCAACTGAAGGGAAGATAAATTATCTTTAAGTATGTTTCTCAGATTGGATTTTTCTTAATAAATAACTCTGTTCTACACATTTTCTCTCTTTTAGCCAAATTCTGCCCTTGGTTATTGGCCTGTTCTATTTGCTCACAGAGGGAGGTCCACATGAGAAAGTGTGCAGTTGCCTCAACTTTAAAAAATTTAGAAAAAGTAAAAACATGCATTGCTGTGAAGGTTCATTTATGTCAGTCAACTAGTATTTATTGAGTTCCTACTATGTAATCATCACTGAGTAGGAGCTTATTAGGGAGACAGTCACAAGGAAAAATTAGACAGTGACAAGGACAAGAGATATAAAAGTAACAAATGACCACATATTACTGCAGAACAGTGGTTTTCAACTGGGAGATTTTTGTCCCCCAGTGGCATTTGGCAATATCTGAAGTTATTTTTGATTGTCACAACTAGAGAGGAGGTGCCACTGGCATCTAGTAAGTTGCAGCCTTTGTAAAATGGTTGGTATCATCCTACAATGCATAGCACAGTCCTCAAAATGATGAATTATCGGGTCCCACAATGCTGATTAAAAATAATGCTGAGGTCATGGGCCATGTGCTCACGCCTATAATCTCAGCACTTTGGAAGGCTGAGATGGGTGGACTGCTTGAGCATAGGAGTGTCAGACCAGCTTGGGCAACATAGCAAAACCCCATCTGTACAAAAAATGCTGAAAGTAGCAGGGCATGGTGGTGCATGCCATGGACCCAGCTCTTCGGGAGGCTGAGGTAAGAGGATCACTTGAGCAGGAGAGGCAGTGGTTGCGATGAAGTGAGATTACACTACTGCACTCCAGCCTGGGTGACAGAGCAAGACCTTGTTTCATTATGATAATAATAGTAATAATAATAATGCTGAGGTTGAGAAACATTGCTGTAGAAATATCAAGAGAGTGACACCCCATCAGGTAGAGAGGTCTTTGTTTTGCAAAATTCTGTTAGAATATGATAATGTAAGTAACTACTTTAAAAAGTTCTTTATTTTTTTTGAAGAAGTTGGAGTGTATCTGTCTGTTACTAATATCCTTGCTCTTGAGTAGTAGACATGTGTTTGTTGTTAGCTGGACACCAGATTGGCACTTCTTGTGTGCTTCTGTGTGTAGGAGATGTTCGGGAAAGAGCTCCTTGAGCTTCAACCTATATCCCTTTCCTTCTTTGAGCCCAGATAGGAGCCTTGGTGAAGAACCAATATCCATGACCTACACAATTCTGTATTTTCCCATGGTTTCCTCTAATTATTCCAAAACTTTCACATTAATCATCTCTGTCCTCTGGTGGGGTTCCAGTGTGTCTTGGCAGGTACCCCACCAATCCATCATACTTACTAAGACACACTGGAACCCCACCAGAGGACAGAGTTCAGGTCAAACCTGGGAGCTCTGACACTTACTTTAGAGTTTAGTAACAGGGGAAACATGGAACATGAGAGAGGTGGGGTGGGGTATGGGATGACAGAGAGAGAGAGAGAGAGGAGAGAAGGCAAAAGGGGTGACGCACAGGCCCTCAGCTGACAACTGTTCTAATGTCCCAGATCGTTTTTAAGGCTGTGGTTTGAGCCGTGTTGGCCCTCAGCTTTCTTTTTCTCTCTTTTCAGAAAATCCTTCCCAAATCTTCATGTAGATTTAGTGGGCCTTCTTTCATTATCCCACACAGCCTCTGCATCCCTCTAACTGAGCATGTATGTTGTAATTATCTCTTTAGGTGTTCATTTTCCTTAGAAAGCTGAAACCAACTTGAGATCAAGTGATATGAAAGCTTCCTGTTCCTAGGACAGTGGCTAGTGACCAAGAGACACAAAAACCTATGAAATTAATGGATAAGCCAGTAGTACTCTCTATTGTGCTTAAACCAAAAATAAGACAGGGAGAACACTTATGAAATTTTCAGTTTTCTGGGTTGCTGGAGGTCCGGTTCTGCCTGGCATCTTTTCCTTGGTGGAAGACAAAGAGACATTGGATATATATTTTTCTTATTTATTCACCTGTCAGTACAATCACAGGGCAAGCATCACATGTCTCCATGTCTACCTTGCAATTTTTCATTCTCAGTCTCTTTTCACAATTATTTTCTCTACTTGTGTTGATTGTGTGTTTTGTCTCCTCATTGAATTGTTGGGTCTTGGATGATGAAGGCTATGTCATATATTTGGTTTTTATATCCAAAGTACTTCATTTCCACCACCGAGGCTACTCTCTGCTGCTGTTATTGACAAAAGGCATATGAAAATGTCTGGAGTTGCTGTATATAGAATCACTCTTTACTTCCTTTGCCTCATGTACTGAATGATGGATTTTGCTAAGATGGACTTCCTTCTTCATAAACATAACATTTTTTTTTCTTTTGAATTCTGGTTTCTGATGACTAGGAGATGTGAGTTGTTGTTTAGTTTCATTTGAGTTTATTAATAAAGAATATATTATTTCAAATAATTTATGCTATAGAGTAAAAAAAATTCCTAGTCTGTGGTTTAAATTTTGATGTAATACTTTTGAGTAAATGCATTAAGAAAGATGACAACAGCTATGGATTCAACCTTTGTTTACTAATACGTAATGCCATGAACCAATGTTTTCCTTTTTTTCATTAGTTTGAGTGAAAAAGAGAAATATAAAAATGAGAGGGGTTGGCAATAAAATAAAGTTTTAGTGAAAAGGGAACAAAACAATGTTTCAATGGGAAGTGAAAGAAAACAGTGAAAGCTGATAATATAAGTTAGAGATGTAAGCAGAACGGAGGAGAAAGAGAAAGTGAGTGAGAATGGAATATTAAATGGCAGGATACATATGCCCTCAACATGAGTTTTTGTATAGAATGTTAGGTTTCCATTTATTTTAATTGTTTGTAACAAAAAGATGAGTAGATACAAAATATATATCATATTGAAGGGCAATTATCTATCTCAAGCCTTTAGTCTTATTTTTATCTTGACAGAGAAATATTTCATGTAAAGAAAAAATGACACTTTTCATACTCAGTTCTGTAGCACTGGGCTATATTTGTTAAGGCAAGATCTGATTTTTCTCAGATACAATGGGTAATCCCAAGTGTGGGCTTTGTAAATCTGTTGCTCATATTCTCATTTTATGAGCTTAGATATCATTAAGTAAACTTAAGGATGACACTCTTCTCTCACTATTTCTTTCTCTCTCTCTCTCTCTCTCTCTATATATATATATATATATAATATAAAATTTATCATAAATTATTATACCTTGACAATCGGAGTGAACATACATGGCCCGATTTCAAAATAAAATTTTAAAGATTTGATAATTGCTTTCTTACAGCTCAAGCTTTGCTCAGGGATTACTTATCAGTAGATATCCTCTTTCCTGTTGCAGAATTATTGAATTGTAAAATAAATGCAACACACTTATACAGTGATGATGAGCAACTGACAAGAGGGATTAAATCAGGAGGCAAGGAGCTCTGCAGAAATTGACTGGAGGCACTCCTGTTGAAATGCCAGAACGCAGTCTGTGCATATTTTCCCTCTCTTTTCACTGCCTAATTGAGAGAAGCGTTAATGCAGTGAAGAGTGCTGAAAGCAAAATGCCAGCTTTGTAAAATAGGAAACAGATATATCTAATTATTTTTTTTAGTGAAACTACTGTCTAGGATAGAGCTGAATGTGGTTGCTGCTTTGCCTGTACGATAGTTATGAACAAGAGAGAAATTTGGCGTAAATTCAGCAGTTGAGGTCATCAAAAACCCCAGAAAATTCACGGTTCTAGTTACTTAGATGATAACAGTATCATTAGATAAGAGTTGACTAAAAATAGTGGATATACATTTGGTCTTCTGCATTGACAGATATATGTTGAGGGAGGATAAATATTGATTCTCACACTTTAGTAGTGCCTTCAAAATTGGGAGAGTGAGTCTTTCATATTGGCCTGATCTACTTTGGATGAAGCTCTCTCTAAAAAGATAAAATGCAATTTTTTGTATAATGATTAGTGTTAACATGAAAGAAGATGTGACAGGCCAAAGTGTCATCATTAAATACAATGCACGTAACATACTGGCTCATGTTAATTAATCCGTCAGTGAAAAGCAAGGAGCTCCAACTGACTGTGGGAAAATGACTTGGTGATTTGCTATTGCTGGTCAGTCTCACAAAAGGAGAATTGTCTATTGTAAAAAGTAGAGAATGAGAAATCAAAGAATCTGTTAGAATTGGTTATGATGGTGGTAAAAGAGATGGCCGAGAAGACTCTAAAACCTATTGGGTTAATTTTCTGAAAATACAATTTAATTTTATGTCTTTGGGGTTCCAAAGGAATCTCATGGTTAGAGGATTGGCATTTTATCATGTAAACTGTTTTTTCATACTTACTCACATTATTCTGGTGAGCAAACTTCAAATTTAACAAATAAAGAACCCACATTTTAGATAGAATATATTTTCTATAGAGCACACAAAAATAGAATGCAGAGCAGAATCACAGAGAACTGTGAACTTACTATGCAAATCCTTTATTTGCTTGCTATTTCTAGGTGCTGCTGATGCTGTATGCACACGGCTTTCTTGGTTTGGGCACATGCAGACCAGACGTCATAAATACGGATACAAATTTAAATTATCGTAACAAGTAGCAAACATACTCCAATAGTATACTCTGACTTTTAGTAACAATGTAAAAGAATTAGATAATAAGATAAAAGACAAGAATTACCATATTAGGATCTGCTATAGACAACGTTTAAGTTAGTTACCCAGATTTTATTTCTTAGTTCAATCAATTTCCATTAAATGGCTAATGACCAAAGTATAAAGAAGAAAGTAAAGCACCACTTTTGGGGGCAAACTTGAATATTTTACTACGAAATAAAGGAAGAGAGCAAAGTACTTTATTCTGTTAATTGCCTTTATTCTATTGTGTGTTTTATGCCCCAAACAGTTTGAAATAAATGAGTTACTGAGTTTGCTAGGGCAAATTATTCTCTCTTTCCCTTGCTCCCTGCCTCCTTTCTTTTTCTCTTTTTTCCACCCTCCTTCCTTTCTCCTTTCCTATTTATTGGGCAGCTAACCAATTCCAGGCACTTGTGTAGATGCTGGTAATATAATGGTGGTTAAGGCTGAAATCATTTTTATCCATATGGATGTAACATTGATTGAATAATCTTTAACATATCCCTCAGATATAAACCTCTGACATTTTGAAGTTTAAGCATGATGAGATAAGGTTTCCACTTGCTGGGAAAGAAAAGATGTATTTGAGTATGGAAAGACAAAAAACAAGGTATCAACCCATTTTCTTCCTTATCTTAACATCTCTAAGGTATATAAATATTTTTGATATAACTGAAGAAGTCTGAATATTGATTGCTATGCAACCAGTTAGCATGGTGGAGTCAAATAGCTAGAAGAGATTGTTAGATAATATTAGTTCTATTCTGCTTTCATGTGATGCGTAACATTCAAACTAGCTGAGTGAGTTGGGTAGGGAAGAGTGGAGTGGTTAGTATTTATAACCACATTTATCCATTTAAATGAGTCAAATGTAGCTTGTTTTTTAAGCTAGAAATCTCTTGTTCTGATAGGACTGTCTCCTTAGGTTCTAAGTTCTCTAACTGAGCACAACTGGCATAGAACTGTAAAGATAATGGAAAAGACTAGCTACAACTGTGCATCCACAAGCCAAATGCCTTTCAATCACATTGAATTCTTTCCTCTTGAATATTGTTCATAATCGAAGAGCCTTCTTTCTACACTAAAGAATATAGTATGACATGCTTGGATGTGATCTTCTAAAAAGGGTTTCTCTTGTTTTTCTTCAGAGAATTTTCTGGGATTATACTGAAAACCAGGGGACCAATCAAACTAAATATATATTATTGCATTTGGGATTGTGGTCAATAGAATTCTTTCATTCAAGATAGTATGTTCCTGTTCTATGACTTGTCTTTTCAGAGGGAGTGTGGGATAGTAGGTAGTGTATTAGATCATGATTGAGAAAACCTTGTCTTGGCTCTTCCATGCTCTAAACAGTCAAAAGTTGCATAAGTCTCTAAGGCCTTTGAGTTCCAGTTTCTTCATCTTTCTTAACTTCCTCACAGATTCTGAAATATAAAAGATAATATGTGTGAAAGTATCTTGACAATTGTGAAACATCATAAATGTGTAAAGTGTTATGTTGGTACAAACACAGACTATATTCCTGACTTTTAAAAAAGTTATTATATATTTAAAGTAAATAATAAAAATAAGATTCAGAAATTCTTTTTTTTTCTTTTATGAGAGAAAGAAAGAAGAAGAAAGAAAAATGGGGGAGAGAGAACAGAATTCTTGCTCTATTGCCCAGGCTGGAATACAATCTAGGAATAGATATTAAAAACCTCTTTTATGCTGATAACTGTACGTAACAACAGAGACAGGAAAGAATAAGGGAAGAAAATAACAAACAGCCAACCAATATTTCATTTAAGTCTGTGAAATGCTATGCAAATCTGAAGAGTGATTTACTTCCAAATATATAGTCACTTTCAGAATAGGTATAATGTAATACTGAGAAAAATGTATGTTCTAGAGACCTGGGGTGAAGAATTCTATAGATATTCACTAAGTTTACTTATTCCAGGTCTAAATTCCCTATGAATTTTCTCTCTCGTTGGTCTGTCGAATATTAACAATGTGGTGTCAAGATCTCCTGCCATTATTGTGTGGGAGTCGAAGTCTCTTTATTAGTCATTTAAAACTTGTCTTATGTATCTGGGTGCTCCTATATTGGGTGCATATATATTTATGATCATTAACTCCTGTTGTTGCATTGATTCTGTTACCATTATATAATATCCTTCTTTGTTTCTTTCAGTCTTTGTTACTGTTAAAGTCTATTTTGTCGGAGACAAAAATTACAACTCCTGTTTTTTTTTTTTCTTTCCATTTGATTGGTGAATCTTCCTCCATCCCTTTGTTTTAAGTCTTTGTGTGTTGATGCTTGTGAGATAAATCTGGATGCAGTATACCAATGGGTTTTGACTTTTTGTTCAATTTGCCTGTCTGTGTCTTTAATTGGGGCATTTAATCCATTTAAATTTAGGATTAATATTAATATTTGTGAGTTCAGTATTATGATTTAATGCTAGCTGGCTATTTTTCCCATTAGTTGATGTAGATTCTTCATTATGGAGATATTCTTTACATTTTGGTAAGTTTTTAGGATGACTGATACTGGTTGTTCCTTTCTGTTGATAGTGCTTCTTTCAGAACCTCTTGTAAAGCAGGCCTGGTAGTGATGAAATTTCCGAATGCTTGCTTGTTCACAAAAAATTTTATTTTTCCTTCACTTATGAAGCTTAATTTGGCAGGATATAAGATTCTGGGTTGAAAATTCTTTTCTTTGAGGATATTGAATATTGACCCCCACTCTCTTCTAGTTTGTAGGGTTTCTGCTGAGAGGTCTGCTGAGAGTCTGATAGGCTTCCCTTTATGAGTAACCTGACCTTTCTCTCTAGCTGCCCTTAGAATTTTCTCCTTTATTTCAACCCTAGTGAATCTAGCAATTAGGTGTCTAGGAGTTGCTCTACTTGAGGAATATCTTTGTGGTGTTCTCTGGATTACCTGGAGTTGAGTATTGCCCTGGCTTACTATATTAGGAAAATTTTCCTGAATAATATCCTGAAGAATATTTTCCAACTTGGATTCATTCTCTTCATGACATTCAGGTACACCTATCAGTCGTAAATTAGGTCTTTTCACATAGTCCCATATTTCTTGGAGACTTTGCTCA
>CAUYLG010024191.1:0-49653 GCA_963573385.1 Cacajao melanocephalus
TGAAAATGGCCATACTGCCTCAAGTAATTTATAGATTCAATGTTATACCCATCAAGCTACCAATGACTATCTTCACAGAATTGGAAAAAAAAATCTTAAATTTCACATGAAATCGAAAAAGAGCCTGTATAGCCAAGACAATCAAAAGCAAAAAAAAAAAAAAAAAAGCTGGAGGCATGATGCTACCTGACTTCAAATATTATTATAAGGCTACTGTACTCAAAAAAGCATGGTACTGGTACCAAAACAGAAATATAGACCAATGGAACAGAACAGAGGCCTCAGAAAGAATGCCACACAACTATAACCATCTGATCTTTGACAAACCAGACAAAAGCAAGCAATGGGGAAAGGATTCCCTATTTAATAAATTTCCCTATTGAGAAAACTGGCTATTCATATGCAGAAAAACTGGATCCCTTCCTTATACCTTATACAAAAATTAACTCCAGATGGATGAAAGATTTAAACATGAAGCCTAACATCATAAAACCTCTAGAAGAAAACTTAGGCAATACCATTCAGGACATAGGCATGGGCAAGGACTTCATGACTAAAACACCAAAAGCAATGACAACAAAAGCCAAAGCAGACAAATGGTATCTAATTAAACTTAAGAGCTTTTTTACAGCAAAAGAAAATATCATTAGAGTGAACCGGTAACCAACAGAATGGGAAAAAATTTTGCAATCTACCCATCTGACAAAGGGCTAACATCCAGAATCTACAAAGAACTTAAACAAATTTAGGAAAACAAAACAAAACAAAACAAACAATCAAACCCATCAAAAAGTGGGCAAAGGAAATGAACAGACACTTTTCAAAAGAAGACATATATACAGCCAACAAACATATGAAAAAAAGCTCATTGTCACTGGTCATTAGAGAAATGCAAATCAAAACCATATTGAGATACCACCTCATGCCAGTTAGAATGGCAATCATTAAAAAAATTAGGAAACAACAGATGCTGGAGAGGATGTAGAGAAACAGAAATGTTTTTACACTGTTGGTGGGAGTGAAGATTAATTCAACCATTGTGGAAGACAGTGTGGCAATTCTTAAGGATCTAGGAACAGAAATACCATTTGACCCAGCAATCTCATTACTGCGTATATATCCAAAGGATTATAAATCATTCTATTATAAAGACACATGTACACACATGTTTATTACAGCACTGTTCACAATAGCAAAGACTTGGAACCAACCAAAATACCCATCAATGATAGACTGGATAAAGAAAATGTGACACATATACACCATGGAATACTATGCAGCCATAAAAAAGGATGAATTCATGTCCTTTGCGGGGACATGGATGAACTTGGAAACCATCATTCTCAGCAAACTGATCACAAGAACAGAAAATCAAACACTGCATGTTCTCACTCATAAGTGGGTGTTGAACAATGAGAACACATGGACACAGGGAGGGGAACATCATACATCAGGGCCTGGTGGGTGGAGAGGGCTAGAAGAAGAATAGCAGAGGGTGGAGGGATTGGGGAGGGATAGCATTAGGAGAAACACCTAATGTAGATGACGGGGGAATGGATGCAGCAAACCCCAACTGTGTATACCTATGTAACAAACCTACATGATCTGTACATGTACCCCAGAACTTAAAGCATAATAAATAAATTTTTAAAAATATGATAACACTTTGGAAACAGATACTAATCTCGTTTCAGTAGATTCGTGTCTTCTAATTTTCTCATAGTAATATCATAGGGTCCTCATACGTGATGCTGAATATGGACAACTATTTTTTTACCTGTTGTTTTAGTGTTCCCTAAAACAGAGGTCCCCAAACCCCATGCCAGAGAGCAGTTTGGTCTGTGGCCTGTTAGGAATCAGGCTACATAGCAGGAGGTAAACAGCAGGTGAGCAAGCATTACCACCTGAGCTCCACCTCCTTCAGATAAGCGGTGGCATTAGATTTTCATGACTGTAAACCCTATTGTGAACTCTGCATGTGAGAGATCTAGGATGTATGTTCCTTATGAGAATCTAATGCCTGGTGAGCTGAGGTGGAACAGTTTCATCCTGAAACCATCCCCCTGCCATGTCCATGGAAAAATTGTTTTCCACAAAACCAGTCCCTTGTGCCAAAAAGATTGGGAAATGCTTCCCTAAAACACAAACCCTAGGCAAAATGTTTACAGTAACTATTTTATTGATTGTGCAATTCAAGAAATATTTGAGGTTGGGGAGAGGATAAGAGATTAGTAGGGGAAAGAGGCAAAACAAATATAAGGAGTTGCATTGCTAAACAGGTCAGAACTTTGGGACAAGCAATTGCTTTGTCTAGTGAGCCATCTTCAAAGGGGTTGCTTCTCTGACTGTTTACCTTGGGAGAAGCAGGGAGAAAAAAAAAATCTAAATAGCTTCTCTTCTGCCTTCAATGTTCACCCCTGAGAGCATTAATATTAACTTCTGCAGCATCTTATACTTAAGCAGCAACCAGAAACCCAGGGACAGAAAAAGAGGGACTTCAGTGTAGACTGAAAGTGAGTCGCTCATAGAGCATATCCAGCAAGGCTTTCAGTCTGTTGAAATGAGGTTGGGTACAAGATGGGAATATTACCTGCCATTGAGTGCCACCCCATTTAGAAAGCAAAGCCAGTTTGCAGAAATGGTTAATGCATAAACTGAATTTGATACAATCCATTCATTGTGCAGGTCAGATTTGCTCACACTGTACTATGATATTTAATCCTCACTTTCAATTCTTGCTGAGGAGAAGCATGAAAATTCAGTCTTTAAGTATTATTGTTAACTGTTGCATCCTTAAACAAATATCACACAGACAACTTTTTCTGGTGCTATCTAATGAAGCTACAGATGGTCACCTTCAGCTATAATTTTGGTTCTTGCTCAATGGGGTGATCCAGACCTTGGATTTGGGATTTATCAGCCCTAAGTTATTTTGAGCTTCTGGGCATGTGTTCTATGCAATTAACAGTTTTGATTATCACTGGATACAAAAGCATCAAGAGAGATAGCAGTGAATCTACTTGGTTCCAGAAATATTTCTTTTTGCCCTCACTGTGAAGTAGCAACTATATCTTCTCATGATTATCAAGATAGATGACTCCCACTAGTACATTCCAGGTGCACCAGGATTAGGAGCTCAAAGTTCATACATTTCTTCTCCACTTGGAAAATAACATCTCTAAACTAGCAAAGTCTAAGGCAGATGAAAAGCACTAAATTTTGAACAAGAGAATATGTTTAAAATAACTGGAAATAATGGCAAGCAGGGGATCCCATTTCTACTCCTTGCCTCCCAGACCTATGCATCAGCTGTTGGTTCAGAGCATATAGTGTGGTATTTTTTCTCTGAGCTGGCTCCTTAATTGAGTCTTCATTCTATCAGTGTAATGGAATACAAATAGTAAGCCCCCCAAGTCTTAAGATTATCTATTCATCATCATACTTCTTTTGTAATAAAATAGGTTCCTTATTCTAAAGCAATGCCACATGAAATGCTCTGTTGAGATGTCAGGCAATTTTTAAGCCCTCAACTGATGGTATTGATTGAAGAACTGTGCAAAAAAAAAAAAAAAATGCAAACTCATGTCTAGAATGTGCACATGTTCTGATAAGAACAATCACTATCCCTTTCCTGGTGAAAGGGGTCTTGTTTCATTGATCTGTCACCAAGTGGCTGCTTAAACTCCCACAGAGTAGTGCCACATGGAGGACTCTGCAATGATATGCACTGCTGTCAGGCTGGACATGCAGCAATGGTAGCAATAGATCAGCCTTGGTGAAGATGAATACATCTTGTTAGCCTCATGCATAGCCATAATCCTTCTGCTATGATCACCCTCGTCATGTGCATTGCAGTAGTCATCTTGCCCACCTTGTTGAAGAGATGCTTCCTGGAGATGGGTCCTCCCTGGTAGAAATTAATATTAGTACACATATCTGCCTATATTGTGCCCAATCCTATAGGATCTTCCATATACTTCCTTCCCAGAGTTCTTCAGCCCTGACTTATTAGTCTTATTCATTTGAGGACTCTGACCATTGAGTCATGCCACTGCCGCAACCCAGGAATCAGTAGATTATCTGCATCTTTTGTCAGCTCTCAGTTCATGCAAAGTAATGACTGAGTTCAATGCTCAAAGCTCTGCTCACCAGGAGAAGTTCCCTTTGTTGCTGTCTCTAAGGCCAATCCTGAGTGGAGCTGAAATGTGGCAGGGGTTCACTTCAAGCTTGCAACCAACATTTTGGGGTGTCTTATCTGTTAATGACATCAATTTCTTTCCTTCTTTGATGTTGCACATGTGGAACTTCCTGTCACGCATTTTGCCTTCTGTGATTGTATATCATTTGCTTATTTATAATATTTATTGCTTTTCCCTTTATAATGTAAGCTCTATGAAGATTACTTTTTATATATTTTATTAACTGATAGGTCTTGCTTGCTTAAAAGGACCTAGCATATAGTGCTGTATGCGTTCAATAAATGTTTGGTAAAAGAATGAATAAATGAACTCTCCCTATCTCCTTTCCCTGCTTCAATTTTGTTCATAGTACTAT
Source organism: Cacajao melanocephalus (assembly GCA_963573385.1). Classification (NCBI taxonomy): domain Eukaryota; kingdom Metazoa; phylum Chordata; class Mammalia; order Primates; family Pitheciidae; genus Cacajao; species Cacajao melanocephalus. The sequence continues at coordinate 4,555 of CAUYLG010024191.1, forward strand.
CATTATGCAACATTATACATTATACTATAATGTTTTTTTTTCAGTCTTTCCCTCCTCCACTAAAATATAAAACATACAAGAGGTTGTCTGCTTTGTTTAAGGCATTATCCCCTGCACCTATAGAAAAGCCTACTTTGACAAATATTTATTGCATTAATTAGAAAATGGACAATGTTTTTCTTATTTCCTGACTGTCAGCAAGTAACACCTAGTGCACTGTATGTTATGTAACAGGTGCTCAGTGAAAAAGTTATGATACAAAACAAATGCATTAAAATTCTAAGCAGCATGTGGCTCAGAGGTGGCCTCTCTCAATACTACTCTGATCTTTCAGAAGTCGAATTGACAAGACCCAACAAGATAACTTTGCCTCCTTAAACTTGTTCCTCAGGAAGTTTCAGAGGAAAAGTCAAATGACTTCTCAGCCACAAAGACTAGATATTGTTATTTATTTTATTTATACACATAGCTTTTATTTCAAATCCTGTCCACTTACAGTTTGTTTCCGTGATTCCTATTACCTTATTTCATTGGGAAAAATATATATATATGTATCAGAAGCCAATATCTTCTGAAGTAACGTGGGAAGCTATGAGGCTCCTTTGTCACCTTTGCTTCACCTCACACGTAGAATTACATCCCTAAAGGACACCGCATTTTAAAAAACACTGTTGTATTTTATTATATGCATATCTGGAATAGAAAATCTGACAAGAGAATGGCCATGGACAATTTCCCCTATCATTACATGGAAGATGAATATGGAATTAATTTTCATTTTTGACACATTATATTGAGATTTTTAAATTCATTCTCTGTAAGTTGGGTTTGGAAAAAGTCTAATCTCATGGTATCATCTGAGGACAGCTCTATGAATATTTGTGACAAATGAATCTTTTATTTGCCTTGAAAATTATGATTCAATTTGATGAAATGAAAAAAATTTATGGATAATGTTTAATCATGACTGTCATGTAAGAACTAAGCTGTCAGCAGGATGCTATGACACCTAGAGTTAGTCACTTCCAGCTGAGAGAGGATCCACACAGCTTCTAATAGCTTAGGAAGCTATGACTTGATATTCTGGCTCATTTAATAGATTCATTGTGTTTCATGTTCTATATGGATTCAATATTTGAAACCAGCCTAAAGATGATTTAATGTTTAATGTCATCATACTCTTTATACTTCTACTTTTTAAAATGAATGCAGAAATATTTTTCCAAAATTTAAAAAGGCCTTAATTGATATGAACATCATTTTGACCACGAAACTTAAAGAGATGCTTTGTTAAATTAATCAACATGTGATTACTATGACAATGTTATATACCTAATCTTTTGCTGGGAACTGTAGAGTTATCGATAATATAGGGTTTATGTCTTCTACCCCTGAAGAATTCCTAAATGGAGAGAAAAAAGAAACAGACAAGAAATAGTGCATGGAACATACTTGTTAATTTATGTGGCAAAGACTAGGAACCGTAGAACTGATTTTAAGTACAATAATTAAATAAAAGTAATTATTTTGCTTCTTTTTTCTCCTTATTGTCTAGGAACTTTTGTTATTCTTTCCTTCCATTTATTAAGCCACATGCTCATTATTTCCCTGTTTCTTAGCAATTGCTAGATTTTAATCCAATTGGTCATTTATTACTTTCAATTCAATGTGATTCTTTTAGTCTTTTTCTACTCAATATTTTGATGAAAATTTGGACAGTATGCCTATTAACTTTGTAGATGTTACAAAACACAGTAATTTTTACATTTGATAACAAAATTCAAATTTAAAAATGAACAAGCAGTTTGCAGAGTTTTAAATAACAGATGCACATTTAACAGGTGTAAAGTAAGTTTTCTTCTTGGTTACAAAATACCAATTTCACATGTAAACAAAGGATTTTTTTTAACAATAGCATTATGAAAAGAATTGAACTTGAGGCCTCATATTCAATTTAAGACAATATAATATTTTGTCCAAGGGAAGATGTATATGTTATGAACATGGAAACTGAGGGTCTAGAGTACCGAGGAAGATAATTCTTTTCTACTATAGAATGCATATGTTATACCTGAAGTCTTATGTTTGGATATGGTCTTTCTACTTTCAAAACACAGGAATATAGGATTATTCATTTAGAGACTCAATATTGTTATTATAAAATGCATGGTTGAAGAGAATATAAGTATACAGGTTGAAAAAGAAAATTATAAAGCACTCTAAGCACTGAACTACAGTTTTAGACTCAAATAAGGAAAATTTTTATCAAGAGCCAGAAATGTTCAAAAACTGAGTTGACTACTGGAAGAAAATATTAATGTAGTGGTCTTGAGGTTTTCAAACATGGACCAGAAAATCAAATATCAGATCTGTATTGTAAAAGAAATGTAGGCAATATTTAATTAGTTGAAATAAATGTCTTTAAGTATGAAATTCAGTGAGTCTATCATATCCTTTTCATTACCCCAACCAACAATTCATATGTCAATTCTTATATCAAAACTGCAATCACTTGTTCATCTATTTGCTTTTTATTATTTTTTGCATAACATTGTTGAACTGTATTTTTCAAAACTATAGTTACAAGATAGAACACTAATGCACCCCTCTCTTCCAAAACCACCCTTTTATTATGTGAAGTTCGTTTTCTTTATAATGCACAGCCTTTGAAACTCAGCTTCCACACTTTATTTATTTATATTAACACTTGAGTCATGCTAACTCTCTAATCACTGGTATTCAAACCCAAAATTAAAATTTTTGCTTTTCTTAGCCCATTTCACTTCCCCAAGCCCTCTGTCTCTACATGTAATCACCCTTCAAGATCTTTCTTCAGTTGTATAACTTCTAGAAAACCTTTAGGGATACTGACACTAAATAATTTTTTTTCTCATTTTTGAATGTCTGCTATGCTTAACAAAACATTATTACCACCCTATTTACTTTCATATGTGGATTTATGAATAAAAAATTATTCCTGAACTTGATGTCCAGAGACCTGGGTTCTAGTTATGACTCTACTTCCATTTTGCTGTGTAGCCTCAATAAAGCATTATAACTTTCTGTATGACAGGACCTTTATCCACACAATAAAGATATATTTCAATTATGATAAATATTGAATGATTCTTTTTTGCCTCAGGATAATTCTTATATTGCTGACTTGTTTAATTATTATAATATAAATTCCTCATGAGAACAGTGGATTTTATGTTGCCTTGTTTCCCCATAATACTATTCATTTAACTATCAACAAAGTTTCTACTTGAGTGCTTTCAGTAAGTACAAGGTCAGATAAACTTAAAACTAACCAGTATTTAATAGTTTCATTCACTCTTTGTATTTGCTGATACCTTGATATATTTTCATTCCTCAAAATAATTTAGAAGTTTGACTTTCAAATATTTTTTCGGGGTCTGAAAATATTTGAGACATCGCAAATATTTTTTGAGCTATCTCAATTCAAACTTTTTTTCCTTATAAAAGATTAGGTATATAACATTATCATTACAGTATAAATAATGGTTTATTTCACTAAATTTATCTGTATGACCATACTGAGCAAATAAGAGAAATGCAATGCATTATTTTACTCATTAATCACATGAATTGCCTCCAGCTTTGAATCTCTGTCTTCATTCATTTCTTATTTTTATTTATTTACTTTTGAGATAGGGTCTCAGGGTCTTGCTCTCACCCAGGATGGAGTGCAGTGGCACAATCATAGCTCACTGCAGCCTCAAACTCCTGAATTCAAGTGATTCTTCCACCTCGGCCTCAGATTAGCTGGCACCTGGGACCACAGACACACACCACCACTCCCTGCCGATTTTTAAAATTTGTTTGATCTTTAGTAAAAGATAAGGTCTCACTATGTTGATCAGGCTGATCTCAAACCCCTTAGCTCAAGCAATCCTCCTGCCTTAGCCTCTAAGTGTTGGGATTACAGGCATGAGCCACTGCACTCAGCCTGGCCTTATTTTTTTACTCAGAAACTAAATATACCACTTTGAAACAAGATAATACATCAACTTCCAGTAACATATTTCTTCTGAACAGATGCTCCTAACAAAACCTGGAAATGACTATACTTTGGCGCCTGCTAAGGGGCTGTGCACGTCAGTGGTATGGCTTTAACTGGAACTCAATAATAGATATGTCATTATCCCTATGTGATAACCAGGATCTAATCCCATTCATTCTAGTTGCTTCAGATGTTCCACCTCAGAACAATTGAATCCCAGTGGATAATGATCAATTACTCTTCACTCATTAGTGTGAGGAGTGGTGTCCTCATATGAAATGAAAGGCTCTCATGCTTATTTTCAGTAAACTAATTATGCATGGCAACCAGTCACCACTACTAAGGAGGAATCTTTTTCAAATTAGAAGTATTATTTCAGACATTTGTGCATGTAGATTCATTGTTAAAAGAAAATGATATACTGTCATTCCAGACATCTCATCTTGCTTCTGCAGAGTATTTTCAATCTACAGAAAATAATAAAGAGAAAATAGATCTCTTCAGTATGTTGTTTTTTATGGCTGCCCAATGCTAAAGCAGATTTCAAAAGTTGCAGGCCAGCCTTTTTTTTCAAATATAATTAGAGGACTTAGTCAAACATGTATGCATATTGTAGCAGTCAACTATTGCCAGAAACACAAAATTTCAGAAGCACTAAATTTCATTGGCATTCAAAATAAACATTCGCTTTTTATCTATCCATGGTCAACTGGGACAGCTCATTCAAATCCCGCCCTTGGAATGGTTCTACAATTCCACTGGATGGCTCTGCTTTCAGGTCAGAGTCCACCTGAGCTTGGTTAGGGAGTCTTGGTTTCACCTAAGTTAATTATGCCTGAAGGGGTAAAAAAGCTATCCCAGGGTAGCTTTTCTCATGATGATAACAAAAGAGCAAGAGGGAAGAATGAGATGTCTTTGAAGCCTTAGGCTAAAAACAGGTGCACTTTCACTTCCAGCAACATTTTATTGTTATTGTTGTTTAAAAAGAAATCAAATTGAACAGCAGTGAAGTAAAGGGATAGGAACATGTACTCCAACTTTAATGAGAGGACCTTAAAGTGAATGTATATGGTGTTTCATAAGGTTTAAAGATTTTTTGATAAAAAGCACAAATCATAAAAACACTCTAATAGATGAAAGACAAAATTCTTGTTACTACAACTTCAAATTTTCCAGTCAGGGCCACCTAGGAAGTTGCATCAGGGGAAGGGGTAACAGCAAGCTGAATATGTGAGGGGCAATTTATATATAGCAAGTATAGTGGATTTAGCTACATTTCCCAGGATCCCTGGGCTTTGGCTAACTGAACGATTTAGCCGGCTCCAGGGCTTAGGGCATGTGTCTAGTTGGTTGATACTTGGTCCTGGGGCCATTCAGGGGTGTACATAGTGGCCAAGAGTGTGAAAGCTCAGTAAGAGGAGTGGTTGGCTCAGGGAGTAGACTTCATCAGCTGCCAAGAAGGAGAACTGAGTTGCCTCTAGTTGGGGCCTCAAATCTGGGTCCAGACAGTGATTGAACAACAGCAAAACTGTGTTATAATCTACCCCTTAAAGTCTTGACATCAGTTGTGAGCTTGATTATTTGGTATATTTCAATAAGCCAATAATCAATTTCAATACGCCAATCTGCTGAAAATATCAGCAAAGACTTTCACAGAATAGAGTATAAAATGTTCCAAGAGCATAGAAAACATTTTATTATGGGAGTAAATAGGGGAAAAACATGTAGAAGAATGAGGAGTCCGTGTAGGCCAGTCCATGACCAAGATCTCCATTTTATGGTACTCCTAAAGAAACAGCTGGAATTGCTGGGGTCTCTAACAATATCTTAGTGGAGTTGTAAAATGCTTTACAAGTATCAGTTATGTGATTTTATGATAATAATATTTTGATATATCCTTGGGTCAAAGTGGCAGTAGTTTCATGTAGAGGGAATAAACTTAGTAAGGTATATGTAAAGGCTAGTGGTATTTGTTTGAAACCAAGGGAAGAGGTGGTCGTGGTCACGTTCAGAAATGCAGGGTGGGAGGTCGTGGTGGTAAGCTGAAGTGGGAAAAGTAGGAGAAGGCCCTGGGACATGGGAGGTTCACTCCCCAAGGGAGTCAGTGTGTAGACTGATATGAGGTAGTTGCCTTCTGGGGAAAATAATAATCTTCATTAATTTTTAGAAAGTCACAGATGACAGTAACTGCTACAAGTTCTTCCTTAAGGCATAGGAGTTTAGGAGTGTATGTTTGTACAAAGAGCCTTGAGTATACATGCAGGTCAGACACCTAAAATTCAATATAGCAAAGGGAATTGGGAACAATATTTAAAATTAGTGTTACATATGTTGGGTCCTGAATTTTTAAAAAATTAAATCCTGGGGCAAGACATAGGTGCATTTAGGAATTCATTTGTTATTTTGTAACTTATATAGGAGTTCTTTGATAAGACCATTTAGGTCTTCCAATTAAATTAGTTGCCTGGGACCTATCTCAGAGAGAAAAGTTCCATTGAATGCCTTTTGTAAGAGCCCACTATCGTGTATTCTGGGATGTGAAATGTGTGGCTTTTTCACTACCAGTAATGTCTGACACTTCAAAGGGAATAAAAAGTATCCCAGGAAGACCCTGTATTGTGGCCTTAGTATAAATAGCAACACGTGTAACCTTGATTTATATACTTGTGAAGCAAAAGATTCCCAAAGTTCTGTAGGGGGCAACTCTTAGGCAGTGGTTCAAAAGTTTGCAAAAATGTACAGATGGAGCTATTTGCTGACCATGGTATCTAGTGTTAAGATGACTACTAGTTTGGCCAAGTGACCTAACCCTTGGGTTTCAGTCTTTATCTGGAATATTCTGGGTAAAAAAAGAAAAGCAGCAATATTTCCCTGTGGTCCATTGTGTATGACAGTGATGATGCTGTTGTACACTCTACAAATAGCTGTTCACTCAGTTAATCATAAGTGGCTCCTGATATCCAAGGGGCCTGGAAGAGGGGTAACCTTCTCCAACACCATGGCACCTGGGAAGTGACTGAGGACATTGGAGTCCATCCCCTGTTGCAAGTGGAATATGCACAAGGGCCCAGATGTACTCCATTCTACATCAAGAAGTCACCTGTAGCTGTGCCTTGCATGTCCGGTTCTGCTTCTGTGACTCAAAGCATGATTGGCAGCTGGATGTGAAGAGTCACAAACTCAAGAGCTATAAAATCCTCTATTTCCAGGAGATACTAGTATGTGGCCAGCATGTTCTTCTTTAATGGAGTCTAGCACAAGAGTGTGTAGGATTGGCCAATTTGCATAATTTCATGGGCTTGGGGACATAAGGGCTGTCTGATAGTTGGCCCTAGGGTGATTTAGGCAGGTACTTACTGGTCGTAAGTGTGAAAACACAATAAGGCAAATACTTAGCTGCTCAAAAAGAGGCACTGACCAGCCTCTAGTTAAAACCACAGAACTGGGTTAAGATAGCATTTCAAATAAATTATATTAGATAGACGTATGAGTGAACATTTGGAGCCAAAAAAACAATCTGCTAGATTGATTCTTCAGTGTCTAAATCATTATAATTTAAGCTGAAAAGTGTGTTGGGGGTGGAGGTAGAATAAACTCGTCAAATAACTAATGGCTACTAGATGACAGAAACTATGTGAGATACTGACCTGAACATGACCGCTGAATAACAATGAGCTCTTTCCCATTTTTCATAGCTCTTTTGAAAATATTTTATTGTTAAATCTTGTGTACTAACAAAAGTTAACTGGCTTTAAATATACATAATTATAGCCACTTCTAAAGTAATAGACTAATTGAAAGCAGTAATTTGCTTCCAAAACCTATCTAAACTATGCTTTCTTGGCTCATTTTTTTCTTCTCATACTCTTTAAAATTTCTATATTGTCAATCCAAACAACTACGACCTTGGTAGACTTTAGACTTGCAACAGGTCTTTATGTTCTTGTAATTTGAAACTTTTAAATTTTAACAACTATTTGGAAAATCATCTCTTTTAATTGTTTACAATGAGTTACTTAATATAAATTTGTTTATATTTTGTTGTAGTCAGATATCAGAACAGCTTTGTTTTATTATCCTTTTCACTTAATAATGTTTATTTTATTTTTTTCCTTTACTAAATTAATTGAAAAGTCTAGGCTTTTACTTACTGAGCATAGTTTGGAGATTATATCATTGCATGTACCTATGATTATTTGTATTACAAAAAGTCACATGAAGTCTCTAGCATGTATTTACTTTTGAAGTAGGAAGCATGGGAAATGACAAGCCTTTGCTTGATTTATAATATTTTATTTTACCATGTGTCTAAAGACATATCTTTCTTTAGTTCTGTCAGAGACATAGAGCTTTCTTTAATTCCATATGCTTATTCAAATGTCATAATTTCCAGTAATTCTGGCAAGTACTCCAACCTATCCATCACTTCTTGATACTTTACCCAATTTTCTATTTTTAAATAAAATATTGAGTTAAATATATTTCCAAACAAATAAAACATTTATGTATTTCAGTTTAAACAAAAAATTAGCACTGTGAAAAAAAATAATGATACATTTGGAATTCTAGTTGTTCTTAGCAATCTGAGACTAAGGAAAATTTCAGTACATGGGTATCATTCTCAATACAGAGATGTGCTGCTCAGTCCTTCAGGGAGGGACTTACAAACCAGCTTGAAACTCCTGCAGGGTCTGCCTCAACCACAGACAACTTTCTAGAGGTCACACATGTGCCAGGGAAGCTCCATCTGGTGAATGAAGGAGACAGAGTACAAAAGCCTTTGCCATTTTGACTTTATGAGTGTCACTTCCACAGTCAATACTCCATAACTCCTTGCTAGTTTTTCTGATGTTTTGTTGGACCTGCATTTCGGGTTGACTTCTTCCTTAGCCTGATACTGCTTTCTGACATCTCACTTCACATGTAGTGAGTCCTAATAAACATCTGGTACCCCATACCCCACTTCTACTTCCAGAGAGCACAACTGGTGACATATTGAAGGAGGGACATTCTAGAGTCTATGATTATAGTCCTAATTCATATCTTAAATTTCAAGCATTAGCAACCTCGGGAAACTCAAGTGGGTCAGAATATTTTCACTGTAAATCAAATATGCAGAATTGATGTACAATCATTGACCCTTGTTGGAATTATTTAGAAAGTACAAAGTATCTTAGGAACCAGAAAATATGTCTATGGATTTCTGTTTATGCATTCATTTAAACATCTGAACATTATTCATTCACTCACTCAACCATTCTTTCAAACACCTTTTATTCCCTGCTCTATGCTGGCTGTCTTGCTAAGTGCAAGTATACAGAGATAAATACATGATATCTGTCATTAAGACACCTAAGGATGACAGAGATAAATATAATAAATAATTTTAAAAGTATGTGTATTAGAATCAGTTTTAATGTTTTATCCCTTTTTTTGTTTTGGTTTTTGTTTGGCTGCTACATCAAATTACCACAAGAATAGTGGCTTAAAACAACACAAATGTATTGCTTGCAGTTCTGGATTGACAGAAGTCCAAATTTAGTCTCACCTGGCTAAAGTTAACAGCTTTGTGGGGCTGGTTCCTTCTAGAGGCCTTGAGAGAAGAATCTATGTTCTTGTCTTTTCCAGTATTCTGTAGCTGTCTGCATTTATTGGTCAATAGTCTCTTCCTTTTATCCCTTCAGTCTTTCTTTTGCCATCATGTCTCTTATTACTTACCCTGACCCTCTTGCCTTCTGCTCATATGGACTCTTGTGATTACATTGGGCCTACCTAGATAACCAGAATGATATTCAAAACCCAAGATCCTTAACTTAAGCACACCTGCAATGTCCCTTTTACCATGCAAGGCAAAATTTCTTGATTCTGAGGATTAGAACATTGACCTGGGGGGACATTATTTAGCCTACCACACTACTTAACAAGGTGGGTAGAGGCAAGGGCAGGTAAGAAGTCAGAATATTGCTGCCAAGAGCATCCTAAGGCATTGTGGAAGGTGCTAAATAGTACGTCAGTAAAATTCACAAAAACATAGCTTTTAAGCAGAGTGTTGAAGAGTAACAAAATGTTAGTGAAGGGTACAGCAGAGGTGATGTGTACCCTCTACTATGACAGAGTAGCTTCTGCAAAGACGTGAAAATTACAGGAAACATAACTGTTAATGGAATTCTAGCTGTCGGCCAAGACACATACTTTTCTTACACTTTATTTCTGAAAAAAGCATGTGTCTTACAATCAATGGGCATATTTAATACAGTCATTAATTATTCCTAAAATCCTGATATTAAAGTATTATAATAAACATTTAAAAATGTGAATACAATGTAGTTTGATAAACTTGGTTCATATGATGCTAAGAAAATATTGAGAGAAGAGACCAAAGAACAAAGACTGTTTCAAACTCATTACAGGTTGTAACCATGATAAGGAATTTTCAGACCATACTGGTGATCACACAAAGTTTTTTATTTCCTTGAAGAAGTTATTTCACATAATCTGGTTTTAGTTTTAGAGAGATTACATTGACTGCATGGAAGAGAAGGATAGGAGAGGCATGATAGTATTATAGGCAGCGAAAACAGATGATTGCCATAATCTGACGAATATTGAAGCCTGAAGGAAGAAGGTGTAGGCTGTTGATTGAGAGGCAGTGGGACATAGAAATGGCCAATTCTGGTAAATGATTTGCTGTAGATAGTGGGAAGGCAAGAAAAGGTACCGTAATTTCAACAACTCCCTGATTTGGGCAATTAGGAGTATGATTGTACATTTTTTTGGGAAAACAATTGAGGAACAGATGTGTTTTTTATTGGGAGGGGAATGAATGAATAATAGCATGTATGCATTTTATTTAGTTTTTGAGGCATATGTGAAATATTTAAGTTTAAATATTCATCAGCATTTGTATATATGAAGCCCAGTAATGGGTTTTTAGATGGAGATACAGATTGAGCAATCTTTCAATGGTGATTTAAATCTAAGATGAAAAGCAGATAAACAAAAACTGTTCTATGTACTGTCAAAATTTTGACACCAAATATGTGGGTTTTTCCAACCAACCAATTATGACATTCATTGATTAGAGTTAACACAGATCCCATAGGTTAAGGGCTCAGACCCCAAGAATGCCAACCTCCTACTCACAATTCAGATGCCAACTGAAATTTCAGGGTGTCATCTGTGCTTCTGGCCAACTGTCTCTAAATTAGAGGTCTCATGACCTCCTCCTTGGGTTGAATAATTGCCTGAAATAACTCATAGAACTCAAGATAAAAGCTCACTTACTAGCTAATCAGTTTATTACAAAAGGATACAACTTAGGAACAGTCAGATGGAAGTAAATCATACAGCAATGTGTCCAGGAGAGGTGTGGAGCTTCCATGCCTTCTCCCAGCACCTCCACAGATTTGCCAACCTGGAAGCTCCCTGAATTCTCTGAACCCTGTGATTTTGGGTTTTTATAGAGGCTTCATGCTTAGACAATATTGACTAAAACCATTGACACTTGGTGAATAGGTTAACCAATAGTCCCTCTTCCCTCCCAGAAGGTTAGGGATTGGGACTACAATTTCCAACCCTCTAATCACAAGATTGATTCTCCAGGCAAACAGTCCTCTTCCTGAGGCTATCCTGGAACCCTCAGCTACTAGTCTTCTCATTAGTATACAGGAAAACACTTATTATTTTAAAGATTCCAAGGATTTTAGGAGTTTTGTGTCAGATAATGGAGACAAAAACCAAATATATACTTCTTAATGTATCACAAAATCACAAAACCTTAAGCAATGATGAGACAATATGAAAGAATGGCATGAACATTTCACTTTGCATATTTGGTCTGTTCTTGGGCCAGCTTTTTCTCTTGATTTGGAGGGCTGTCCAATTTTGTGTATTATTATGAGATGCAGTGTTCTGCTTCTCACCATGGTAGTATAAGTTGGACTAACTTTTAGTTCCCTGCCCACTGATGACCAAAGTTTTGGGCATATGACTTGGGCTCAGCCAATCAGTTACTCCCACACAAAACTTTAATTTGGAGTTGGAGGCACAAAGAAGAGGGGTTAAGGTTCATTTATAACAAATTTGGCGTGTTCAGTGAGAGCAGCACCAGGACCTAGTATGAGGTTTCCACCGTGATAGGGGCAGAGTCCTAACCAGACTGTTTAATAGTTATTTCCTGACCTCCTTTTAGTTTTTTACCTCTTTTCAAAGTCTGATCCTCTAGTTTGTCATCAGTTCTCAAATTCTTAACATGAAAATCCTTTGCTGCCTCATCTATGTTTGACTTTTCTTTTTACAATCATGATTGGTAAAGAAGACATATAGAATGAAATAAAGAAATAGGAGGAAAACTTTAAAAAAATCATTTGATGGTTAGAGGGAATATGGGGACCCTTATATTTGATGATTACTATTAGTCTGAGCCTTTTAAACTTTTCTGTAAGAATCCTTTACTTTTAACCTAAAAATTGTGAATTGCCATACTCCCTTCAAACAAAACAGCTTCATATGCAAAGAAACAAGCTGGTTTGATGGAAAGTGTAACTGGCCCTACCAATTTTATTGCTTAGGAATGCATTAATCTATTTATAAGTTTCCTTTACTACCCATGAACATATTGACAAAAGTGGGTGCTTTTCCAGTTTAATAAAGAATTTTATATGTGCTTGTATGTACGCATAAGTACAAAAATGCTTACTTAATATATTTATATTTTTCCAATTCTGAAAGATCTTTACGGATTATAAATATTGATTAGAGTGATATTATTTCTCAGAAAAAAAATCTTAATTGTACTCATAATGACAATTTGACTGAGTACATGGATCTTCTGGAAATATTGCTATACAGGATTAATTTGAAAATGTAATCTAGCTTATACATCATTAAAACTTTTTCTTCAATAGTACAAAGGTCCCATTTTCATATTACAAAGATCAAAACACATAATTATCATGTTGTTTTAAATGGAGATGAAAGATTTCCTAGATAAAACATAAAAATATGAAGTTGGAATATGAATTATTTCATTTTCACGAGAGTGTCAAAATATAATACGAATTTTCAAGTTTAGTAGATCATGTTGAGATTTTTGCCCATAAATAAACTTTTGGGTTATTTAATACAAGTATATGGACATCTAATCATTCATTTATTCACTTATTCTGCCAATTTCATTTTGTGCCTTTCATGTGGCAGTAACTGCATTAAGTATAGAAAGATGCATAATATACAGATTTTTCCTGTGAAGGGCTCAAGGTTTGAATTTATGGTAGAAATTGACTCAGTTATAAATAAGTATAAGGCAAAATAGAGAATGAATGTATAGTCAGAAAATTTAAAAAATCTGAGTAAGAAGCTGTAATATAAAACTTAAATGGTTAAATGGATTTTATTAGTCCATAAAAGCAAGAATTTGTCTGCTCAGAAAAAGAGCAGGCCACACCGTTTATCAATATTTTCCCACTTTAATTTCAAAATAATTCACATTGACTAGATTGGAAATAATATATTAGCACAAAGGAAACTAAACATGAGGAAAAATGCTTAAGAACTATAAAGTATTATTCAGTCACAAACCTCAATGGCCTAAAAGGTAAAGTGCAAAGAAAGCAAAAAGCAGGTGACCGAGAAGGTAACGATACTTAAGGGAAATATTCCATCAGTTTGTAGGTGCCCTTGAATGCTCACACTCTTATGTTTTTGCCGTGAGCAATAAGCTGGAGACTCTATTTTTTGTTCTTTCTAACAAAACAAGACTGATTTTCAACGTTATAATTCCCATTGCCTTAGAAATTCATTACTTGAGTTGTAGTAGTTAAGCAAGTCTTTTAATTATAGCACAAAATGCTCTAGTTACAATAGTTTAGGGAATATATTAATCGGTCACTGACATTTACATATTTAAATGTCTGTGCTTTATACACAATTCTAAAAGGAGAAAAGAGGTTTTTTGACAACACTTCTTAACTGAGTTACTTTAAATAAGGTGATTTTGAGAGCAGTATCTATTTTTAACAAGCATCAAAACATATTGGTGGTGACAAGTTTTAGAATAAACGTTAATTGCCAATTTTATTTTTTTAGATTTAATAAGCAAATTTCAAGAATTAAAAATCATTTGTTGAATAAAGCTACGTATTTTAAAAGTCTACTTAGTATTTCCACTGACAGTCTATATTTAAGTGGAGAACTAAATACTCAGATTTCATAATAAACAGGCAATGCTTTACATTCAATTCTTAATTCTAATGTAGTCAAATTTAAATGTAATATAAAAGCTGTGTAAATATTTTTAAATTTACATAATGAGGCAAATGAAACTGAGCACTGTGTATGCGTGTAAGTGTATACATGTGTGTTTTGGATGCTTTTTATTTTGCTTTGTTTCTCTTCAAAATCAATATCAAAGCTTTCAGATTCATTGATGTGATAACATTTGAGATTTCATTTCTATGTGTAAACAATTTGATTGAAAATTTATAACTGTGTTTTATTCTAGAGTTTTCTGGTATTTTAAAAATTCTTGCTGGGCCACAAATATTGCCAGGCTTTGTCACAAGTTTTTTTGTTTGTTTTTTTGTTTGTTTGTTTTGAGATTTGTCACCAGGCTGGAGTGCAGTGGTGTGATCTCAGCTTACTGCAACCTCTGCCTCCCGGGTTCAAGTGATTCTCCAGCCTCAGTCTTACGAGTAGCTGAGACTACAGGTGTGCACCAACATGCCCAGCTAATTTTTGTATTTTTAGTAGAGACGGGGTTTCACCATGTTAGCCAGGATGGTCTCGATCTGTTTATCTGCCCGCCTAGGCCTCCCAAAGCGCTGGGATTACAAGTGTGAGCCACCATGCCCGGCCTGTCACAAATTTTTAATGTTCTATTTTAATGCAGAACCTAGATAAATCCTAAGATAAAGACATTTCATATGTGGTAGAGTTGTCGGAAGAAATGGGAGTCTTATAAATAACTTTAAAAATTGTGAAGAAAAAAAGAAAAAAGTCCTAAGCAGTTTGATTTAAATATATATTCTTAATAATAGCTGCTTTCGTGAAAATCAAAACATTGAAACACGTAGATATGGATTTTCATTAGTGACTGACATAATATATTGTTATTATTACTATTTTTATTGTATCAGCCAACTATATTGATTGAACGCTTTGTATATCCTAATCACTATGCTAAACACTGTACCAGTATTACCTTATATAATCATATTAATATTTATTATTTCACTTTTCATATGAAAAAATTGAAGCACAGATTAAGACACAAATCATACCCTTATTGCTTATCAGCACGAGGATTTGAATTGAGACATTCTGATCCAGAGAAGCTTTTGTATCCATGAAGGTTGTGTTGGGGAAAACAATCATATCGCCTGTACTCAACTGTATAAATATGTGTTGTTAGTAGATGAGTCTGGCTGATTCAACAGAAAAGAAATTTATTCAAAGGACATCACACAGTTTTCATAATAGTTAAGCATGCAGAGGAAACAGGGCAGTAGGGTTAGTGCAGACCAAAGTCCAAAACCACTGCCAAAGTGGCAGCATGGAGAGCAGCACAAATTTGCTTGCCATCACCTGCCATGAGATGTTTGTGCCTGCAGCCTTGAACTTGACTTACACTGCCACTGTTATCAGCATCAGTGTTCTCTGTGTACTAGGAAGTGGACCTTGTGACTTGCTGAACTGAAAAGTCAAATGTCTCTGCCATGAAATACATATCTAATACAGAAACTGCTTACTCATTCATTCTCTTCCAAATCATATGCTTAAATGGTTGTGTCAGCTGAAGGGTGACTAGAGTTTTCTGTTTCTCCTTGGTACAGGCAGAATTTATAAAGCTTGCTATTTATTGCCCTAAAGATTAGGAGAATATTCATTTGGTATTGCATTGCCATAAGGTTGAACAAATCAACATTCAACTTCAAGGATTCAGCATTTTGTTGTTTTCTTTTGGGACACCTCTGCAACAGTTCAAATCTTAGTTTTACCCTTGGACGACCATGTTTATAAATATCACAGATTCCCCACTGACTGCTTTGATCCTATTTTCTATATTTATGTATAGTACTTAGTATATCATAAAAGATTATGTTACAGAATCTCAAAATTAGTAATTACGAATTGAGATAGTGTTACACAGCACACTAATATCTAGTTACTTGATTATTTCAAGGAAAATATTTAGAGATATTAAATGATGTTTCTAACCTTTAGATGAATGCTTTCTTTTTTTTTTTAACCTTACATCCTGCTTTAGACAAGTGACATACTCTCAGAGTCTGCTCCTACCAGAGTGAGAACATTTCCTCCCTGTTTTTTAAGAAACAAATTTAAATAACATTATAAGCTTAAGAGGAAAGTTCAAGTTCTTTTATAGTATTGTTTAAATATTAGAGCTGAGGAAACTGAAGACAGAGAAGTTAAACGCTTTGGCACTTAGTCACGATTTACAATGAACTCCTCTCTACTAAGGATTCACCAACAGGGACTTCATTTGCACCAAAACCATGAAGGTGGCCCAAGTCATCTTTGAGAAGTAGTGCAAGCACCAAAGGAATGACTTCCACAGGAACAAGCATGAGGGCATCCCAGGAGGAAGATCCCAGCAGGAAGTTCCACAAGAAGACAGCATGCTATGTCTTGCATTGAATGAAGCAGGTTCAGAGAGACCTAGCAACAGCTATCTCCATCAAGGTGCGGAAGGAGGGATCACTGAAGTAGATCTTCATGCAAAAAAAGAAAAAAAAATGTTTAAGCCTTTGGACTTTGGCAGTCTTTCCAAACTGCAGGTCACTCAGCCTACGGTTGGGATGAATTTCAAAACACCAGTTGGAGCTCATTGAATCTTTCTGCTATTCTGTAATACTTTTAGTAAACCTGGAACAACAACAACAATAAAAACAGAACAGAGGAGAAGAAGCCAAATCTCTTAGTTCACAGAGTAGGTCCTAATTCTCCTTGCTATCTGTCTCAGTGCCCAATGGGAGAATAGTCGAAACAATGTTCACACCTGTGATTCATCTCTTCCTACATGTAGTATGTGTGAATCTTAGTATATTGTATATTAAGGATTGGTCTTTACAGATAAACACTGAAACACTGAAGGAATTCCTTGTTTTGACTTATCGAAGTCATTAAGAAAATACTGGAAAATCATGTGGCTGATAATGATTCACTGATATCCTACAGACAATTCCCATCTTAGAATGGACCACTGGATTGAATAATTAAATAAAATGGAGGGTTTTCCCTACATGTTTTGTCTAAAGAGCAAAGTAGAAACAACTGTTCATAGATCTTCGTTGAGGATTTGCATGCAAAATCAGTACTTCTAAACATAAACAGTGGCTTGTCAACTAACTCCATAAATCATGAGCAAAATATTTGTACCAGAGAGACTATTTTTCCATCACGTCTCTTATGATAAGCATGGAGCCAGTTCAGTTAAAATAACTTAAGGGTGGACAGTTCAGGGCTTTCTGAATGGCACTCAATAAGAAAACCCAGCAGAACATTTATCTCTCTCTTTATTTCATAGCATCAATGGCTAAGGCTGGCAGATCCCAGAATGCTGAGCAGACATTTGGTCTCCTAAGGCCTGCCAATTTTCACAGTGGTTCCAACACTTGGGGTCAAACCAAAATAGACCTGTTAGAAAAATGCTGGTTGGAATAGCCTAACAAGAAGTTAGGATGAATGTGATTGTTTGGCCTCATTTTTCTAGGACTTAAGTAATTTTATCATGGCTTTCTTGAGGGCTGGAAAATCTGAATGTTAGGACACCAAATATCTCCAGGAAACAAGTTTTACATTTCTAATGCTGCATAATAAGCCTGGGGCCACTCCAGGCCATATTAATAAAAAGCTAATGGTAAAACAATAATGAGGAGGAAATGCCAGTGCCGCACAAATTTGTTGAAACTAAAATATTTCTCACCCCATCAGGCTTGGTGCATTTGACGCTTCATGAAATCAGCCAAAGTGGAACTAAAAACAGATCTTGGAAGAGGACTACAGCATCAGCAGGTTGGGAGTCTCCAGGGACAGCTAACTCTTTGGAAAAGGATTGGAAAGTGTGAGAGCTCTCAGTCTTCATAATTAACTCTGACTCTGTAAAAGTATTTCATTTTCACGAGACACAGGCCTGCTCCTAGGGCAGCAAAAAGTGGCAGCAGGCAAGCAGACGGAAAAAAGATCATGAGGCATTTCAGAGTGCACCATCGTTTCATATAGTTCTCAATGCCGTATGTTTGCTTATATTTTGGCCAACCATTAACAATCTGCTTGAAAAAAAATCTGGAGAAAACAAAGGTGCCTTTGCCAATATCATGTTTCTTTTTGACAAGCCCTAAGATTTCTGAGGGGAATCCACTGTAAATGGGATCAGGTCATTCATTTATGTTGTGTGCAAATATAATTTAAAGATATAACCTTTGCAGAGAGCATGCTTTCCTAAGGGTAGGCACTTGGAGGACTAAGGGTAAAGCGTTCTTTAAGATCAGTTAATCAAGAAAGGTGCTCTTTGCATTCTGAAATGCCCTTGTTGCAAATATTGAGTATATTGATTAAAGTTACACTTAATGGATACAATCTTTAACTTACGGATGAACAAACTCCACAAGAGCAAAAAATCAAAAGCCATACCTAAGATTTCATATTTTCTCTCTGATTGAACTAAAGGAGTCCTGCTTGCTTTTTGGCATAAACAATTATGGAATATTTCCAAGTCTTATTTAAAATGAGGGCCAATTTACAAATTCTTAGCTATGATTTGGATAATTCTAAAATTCAGTTGGATATTGTCTAATTTTTTTATATACATCTTTGCTAGAATTTCAAACTTACGTATGTGAATTTAATTAGCTGTGCTAATCAATTCAAAAGCATTACTTTCCTAAATTTTAGACTATGAAGGTCATAAATTCAATAAGTATATACACACATATAATTATAGATTGTTTTTCACTATAATGTTTTCATTTTAACAGAATTGTCTTTGTAATGTTTTTTAGAAAACTGAAAGTTTTAATTTTAATAGTAAAATTGTGGTAACAATCCAGCGTTACTTGTATGTGACCGTTTTTTATGTATAAGGAGTCTTAAATTTTACCTCTCGAAATTTTTTATACCTAGTACTGTCTAAAATTACTATACTTTATCTAAAGCAATTATGTTTTTCTATTCACTTTCTATGATGCTAATAATGGCAATTATACCAAATACTAAAGATCTTGAAATATAATATATGAATTGTTCACATACACAGAGATGACAAGTCCATTTCATAAATCAGGATGCTGGGTGAAATAGTATTTTTGATTGAAAGAGCACTAGGTTGGCAGAGGGTAAGATTTCTTGTCCCTAATCTACCCTAAATAGCTATGTGGTCATGTGTAAGGCAGTGAACCTATCTCAGTCTCCTTACACCTTTGCAGCTCTAAAATGAGGGTATAATATCAGCTTTTTATTTTTTTGAGACAGAGTTTTGTTCTTGTCACCCAGGCTGGAGAGCAATGGCATGATCTCAGCTCACTGCAAACTCTACTTCCCCGGTTCAAGCAATTCTCCTGTCTTAGCTCCCGAGTAGCTGGGATTACAGGCACCAGCCACCATGCCAGGCTAATTTTTTTGTATTTTTAGTAGAGACGGGATTTCACCATATTGGCCAGTCTGGTCTCGAACTCCTGACATCTGGTGATCCACCTGCCTCAGCCTCCCAAACTGCTAAGGTTACAGGTGTGAGCCACCACACCCGGCCTAATATCAGCTTTTCTTTTTTAACACAAGGCTAATACAATCAAAATAATAGAAGAGTTAAAAAAAATAAAGCACTGTTTATGTATAACAGGCTATTGTTATAATCACTGGGTAGAATATAAACAATAAGAATCAATCCTTTTCATAGATCCTTTTTTGGAGAATACATAAAATCCACAAATGGCTATCTTCCTTTTTATGGTGTTTGGAGAATTGTAGCTAAATGACAGATATTTTGCTTAACTGTGTAGACCACAAAGGACTATGTTTGAAGATGGTTTGCATAGGTCACTAAATTTATACCTTAGTTATTACTTTATATGTTACATGTTAGATTTATAGTATGAAAACTGGTAGGGAGGAGTATTAACAAACAACAGAGCAAGAGGAGTAGAATTAAACCTCTTCTAAAACCTATACACAAGCAGGCTTTTCAGAAACTCTGCAGCTCTACATGAGCAGGATAGTTAATAAAGCATACTCCCAAGAAAGGTGATTATGCATTGCAGTTTGAATCAGAAGAACAGAGCTATAGCAATCTTCATTCTACAGTAAGATTAAAGAGCCTGGTTTATATTAAATTATAGCAGATTCATTAAGATTTAAAAACTTACTTACACCTTGCCATTCTTCTTACTTACAGATTTTCAAGAGGTAATGTAATGATTCATGAGTTGAGAATCACTGCCTTTTATAATTTTGTTAAATTGCATGAACAAAGTTTCCAAAAAATAACAATAATAAAAAGAAACATGGCCAGGCGTTGTGGCTCATGCCTGTAATCCCAACACTTTGAGAAGCCGAGGTGGGCAGATCCCCCGGGTTTGGGAGTTCAAGACCACCCTGACCAACATGGATAAACCCTGTCTTACTAAAAATACAAAATTAGCTGGGCTTGGTGGCACATGCCTGTAATCACAGCTACTCGGGAGGCTGAGGCAGGAGAATTGCTTGAACTCAGGAGGCAGGGTTTGCAGTGAGCCGAGATCATATCATTGCACTTGAGACTGAGCAGCAAGAGCGAAACTCCATCTCAAAGAAAAAGAAAAGAAAAGAAAAGAAACATATAGTAGCACTTAATAAGCCAGGGACTGTGCAAGTGTGTTACATGTTTTTAATCCATGAACTAGTAAATTGGTACTAGTGTCTCTATTGGATATGTGAGGGAACCAGATGGAGCTGATAAACAGCAGAGTCAAAAGTTAGATTTCCTGTATTATATTGCCTCAATCTCACAGACATCTCTGCTACCAAAGGCTATCAAATCTTGATTTGTGGCATAAGAATGAACTTGTGGCACACTAGGATTCTGTGACAGAATTCTAGCAGAGAAAACAAATACTTCTTTATTCTTACAATAAATCCAGCATTTTACAGGTTTTATTTTCAACTATGAAGTATTGTCTGTATTTTTCATGTAAGGAAATCGAGATTCAAATGAGTTTCAAAGTGCTAAAATCAGTTTCTCATTGACCACAACTGGATTCCCATGCATGTGTCTGACTCCCAGGCTCTAGGACTTAACTTGCCATTCTGTGACTTTATGTTCCTGCAATGTAGACGAAGCCACTGTCAGGTCTGTGGTGTTAACTTCAGACCAAACTTCTTTTTGATTCACAGTGACCACACACTTGTGGGTTGGGGTTTTGCTATCAGGTTACTGTACTGGTCAATAGAGCACTTCTTCTAGAAATTTGAGTAGATAGAAGAGGAAGTAGCACATTTCTGAAAATGCACCTTGCCTTTCAAGTCACAAGCATCCCTTTCACATAGCTAGCAAGGGTGGCTCAGAATATGCAGTGTTAAGAATTTAAAGTAAATTGGTGTAAGAGATGAAAGCTTCAACTAAAAGCTTATATTGCGTCCACTGAAATGTAAAACAATTGGAACACTTTCCAGACATCCCTGTTATTTATTTGTCTCTCTTTTCTTGCTTGTCTACTTCAAAAGTCATATGGCATGGTGAGGAGAACTGTCCTGCCAAAGATCTTGTCAATATAAGATTCCTTTCTTTGTAAACATTCTACCTTGGGGCTTCATTTGTAATCAAAAGAAGTACTGTAACCTGTCAAAAAAGCTACCTATGACAATATATTATGTGATGGCAAACTGCAGTAAGGTGATGGCAATAAATAAATAAACAAATAATCAGGGAATGAAACCAAGCAGAACTGTCAGGGAAATGGTGAGAAATCACACTCTGAAGAACAATGGCTATACAGTAATAATCATAGTAAAAAGCCACTCAATCCAAAGCATCACTGGTGACTTATTTGTCACCTGTATAATCAGTGGAGATGTCACTGAAGCACAAGGCTTGAGTGAATGTCTAGACAGCTAATTGATTCATTTTTATTGAAATTTTATTTATTTTGAATGTCATCCTTGACCATCTCGAATTTTTACTTGAATATTTATTTTTCAAAAATATCACTGTATATTAGATTTCAGTGTTCTGGTCTTTGTTTTTCTTTTTTTTTTATCTATATTGTATGATTTTTATTTTTTCATCCAGTGTCCTGAAGCTTCATCACTGAATAGAAATGTATAAAAATCCATTCATTTATTCTTACCCTAATTATTGTAAAATAAGATTCATTTTTATAAGATGAAGCCATTCTTATGACTCATTCTCTATTACTTTTTAAACAAACCAACATTTTTCCTCAAAATGTAGTGGCATTATTAGATCTGTTATTGGCAATATTACTGTGCTTTGTTTATTTTGTTAAGATAACCAAGCATTAGTTTATGGAAATAATACAAGTGAAACATATATCATTGATTTTTTTCTATAGAAGAACTTTTCTTGTTCATAACTACAGTTATTCTGTTTAAAATTTTTATGATTTTTTTTTTTTTAGACAGAGTTTTAATCTGTCACCAGGCTCCAGGCTGGAGTGCAGTGGCGCCATCTCTGTTCACTGCAACCTCTGCCTCCTGGGTACAAGCAATTCTCCTGCTTCAGCCTCCCGAGTAGCTGGGACTACGGACGCGCGCCACCACATCCAGCTAATTTTTTTATTTTAGTAGAGACGGGTTTTCAGCATGTTGGCCAGGATGGTCTTGATCTCTTGACCTCGTGATCCGCCCGCCTCGACCTCCGAAAGTGCTGGGATTACAGGAGTGAGCCACCGCGCCCGGCCCTAAAAATTTTAATAGGCATTTTTCTTTTTTCTTCTAGGTGTGTCTTGATTTCACTATATATGTCTAAACCTGACATGTTTATTTTAGCATACTATTATTATACACAATCTATAATGTGTCTGAAAACTTTTCACGTGAGTTAAGTATTCTATGTTTAAGTATTTTCTGGGAAATTAACACAGGGAATGCAGATGGGCAATGAATTTTTTGATATTATCTAGGAAAATATAAATGATATTTTAGAAGAACTACTCCAAATCATGAATATGGATATGTAGCATGAAAGCAGTAACTCATCTAGAAATGAGAAATAATATGACATTTAAAACTACATATAGTAATTTATGAAGTTATTAATTTTTATTTTAGAAAATGTGAAAATGGTGTGTGTGTGTATCTAATTTATAAATGGTCAAAGTTATCAAGATTATATATAAATATGTAGCTTTAAAAATAGCATAATTCAATGAGACATCTTGAAATTCCATGTACTGTAATACATTAAATAAAAATGTTAAAAGATGTTATAATATTTATACCAATAAGAATAAGCTCAGGAATCATTCACCCCAATTTGCATCTACAGATTTATTTCTTCTCCTTTTGTTAACTGAAATTTCTCAAAGATAAGTTCTCATTTACCATCTTGACTTCCATAGTTTTCCTTCTATTAGGAAAAATCTACATTTATGTTTTTCTCATTATGACATGGATTATTATATACAGATAATTTTGAGAAAAATGTTGAAAGGTATAAAGAAAAAGGACCAATTAAAAGGCCACCCATCCCACTCTATCCGGTGTTGACAGTAGAATATGTAACTGATATTATCACATATATTAATAGAAATCTACCTTCCTGCTGGATATTTCTCATTTGAATTTGGCCATTTTTCAAATTAAAATATCTGATTCTCATTATTAGTTCTGTCCAAATTATAATTAATGAAAGATAAAATGTTTATTCATTTTGCAACTCATCACCTTCAAGTCAGAAACCTGTATTTCACTACTTTCTTTACATTTCCTGTTGTATAATCAATGCCTCTTTTCAATTTCTGCTGCTACTGCATTCATTCTTGTCCTTATCATTTCTTGCCTAAACTTTTTAATTACTTCCAAATAATCATTATTACTCTTCTGGACAGTATTTCCAGATTTTCCCAGTGAAAATTAGTACTGACCTGGTAAATGTTACATGTTTTATAAAACTTACTACATTGTAGTAAATATTTATGCTATACTTTTCTTGCACACTAGAATGCGTGTTCTACATTAAAAAAGGAAAAATGCCTTTTTACATTATTCAAAATCATGGCTCAGTGTCTGGGACATAAATATTAAGTGAATAATAGATTTATGTTGAATGAATTAAAAGATGGATGAGAAAGTGGATAGTTTGGAATTCATATGAGATCAAGTAGTGAAAATAATGCACTGGAATAAAAATAAGAGGTTTAACAGAGCAGATGTTATATGTTTGAACTAAGATGACAATAGTCAATGCAGGTTGGTGGGCAGAAACACTAAAATTGACACAGAGGCAAGTAATCTGAAAAGTAACATACCCTACTAAAAAAGAAAATTGTAATTTCACATATTCATTAATTCAACACATTTTTATTGTGTCTTTATTGAGTGTCAAACAATATTCTATGTGTTGAGAATGACTTAAAATAAAAGTTTGTCATGCATGGTAGTTACTAATACACTCCAATTAGAATAGGACTGAAAATTAACCAACTAATAAATATTTGTATTATTGTATTAATATTGTTTTATGCCCCATGACATAATGCTATAAAGAAAAATAAAGTGCTATGGAGAAAAAGAAAAATAAATGATTTTTATTAAATACAGAAGGATCAGGAAGAGTCTTTCTGATAAGTGACTGTTCTACCATTTGAAAGCAGTGAAGTGACAGGTTCTGACTTTCCCTTTAAAAGCCTGACCCTAGGAGCTCTATGGAGAATAAATTCTAGGATACTGAGTCTGGAAACAGGGAGAGTAATTGGAAGGTATCCTAACAAATCAGAAAGGAGATGGTGTTTCCAACCAGTGGTAGCAAGGAGGTGAAGAGAAACTATTAGATTCAGGATATACCGTAAAGGCAGAGCTGACATAGTTTGCTGGTCAATTGGATGTGGAATGGAAAAAAAAAATAGCTCTACCATTTTTAACTGGAGCATCCGGAAAAATACTGTTTCAATTTATTTCCAGTTTGGAAGAAGCAGATTTGGGTAAGGGTGATCAAGTTGTTTGTTTTGGACATACTTAGTTTGTAAATGCCTAAGAGATACCAAAATTGGAGATGTTGAAAATACAGTTAGTGTCTGGGCATCATGACTCATGCCTTCAAGCCCAGCTCTTAGGGACATCAAGGTCGGAGGATCACTGGAGCTCATGAGTTTGCGACCAGCCTGGGCAACGTGGAGAAACCCCAACTCTACAAAAGGTACAAAAATTAGCAGGGCATGGTGGTATGTGCCTGTAGTCCCAGCTACTGAGAAGGCTGAGGTGGAGGATTGCTTGAGCCTGGGAGGTGGAGGTTGCAGTGAGCTGAAATCATGTGACTGCACTCCAATCTGGGCAATAGAGCCAGACTTTGTCTTGAAATGAGAAAAAAGATACAATTAAAAAATCAAAAGAAAACATAGTTAGAAATACAAACCTGGATTCAGGAGAGACACTTGAGCTGAAGAACTTTGAAAGACTTCAGCATATACTTGAATAAGTAAAAGCAAGAAAAGCATAGGAAACACTAAAAATAAACAAGAGTAGACAGGAATGTACAGAGGTCTAGGGCAGGTGTTGGCAAACCATAGCTTGAAGGCAGAATCCACTACCTGTTTTTGTAAATAAAGTTCTATTGGAACACAAAACATGCTAATTTGTTTCCATATGGTCTATGGCTGATTTCACACTAGAACTGCAAAGTTAAATGGTTACAACAGAGGTTTTGCGGCCCACCAAGCATAAACCATTTATTATCTGGTCCTTTACAGGAAAAGTTTACTGACCCCTGATCCAGGGGAAGGTAGTTAACATAATAAAAGCTGGATTAATTTTTACTATGTTTTTCCCAGTACAGCTCTGGCTTATACCTACTATCTCAGGTTTTGGAACAAATAAATGACAGACTTTTTCTTTCTTTCTTTTTTAGATGGAGTCTCACTCTGTCAGCCAGGCTGGATTGCGATGGCATGATCTCAGCTCACTGCAACCTCTGCCTCTGTGGTTCAAGTGATTCACCTGCCTCAGCCTCTTGAGTGGCTGGGATTACAGGAGCACTCCACCACACCCAGTTAATTTTTGTATTTTTAGTAGAGATGGGGTTTCACCATGTTGGCCAGGCTTGTCTCAAACTCCTGACCTCAGGTGATATGTCTACCTCAGCTTCCCATAGTGCCGGGATTATAGGCCTGAGCCACTATGCTTGGCTTAGGGGCAATATACTATACAATCACCCAAACTAAGATTAAAATAAGAAAAATTACACCTAGAACGCAACACTTAGTACTATACCAATACATTTTATTTTGGCTAAATGGCAAGGAAATGTAAAATGATATGTAATAATAATCTTAATAGACTTTGCACTAACTGATTCTCTTATTAAATTTAGTCAAGTGCTGACTGTGTCTGTGTGCTATATTATAATAGAAAAGAGGGAAAACGAACTATAAATTAAGTCACACAATAAGGAAAATTAATAATCCTAAGGTTTTAACTTTGGAAAGCTCCTATCATTTTGGTACTGCGATGTAGCAACAGAAAACAAAATCAAGAATATTGTGACTATATTAGATAGAATCAATTACTCGATTATAATGTAGAATAACTTGAACTGTATAAGTTAGCCTTCATTTTATTAAAATTCAAAATCTCAGTCTTCCATTTCAAATTATTGTTGTTATTTTATGTGGAACAAATTGAGAATTCAGTGTGTGTTATCAGATTTTATTTATGAATTTCCCTTCAAACCATTACCCCAGACAATGATTTCTACTTCCAATGTAAATATATTTGTATTAATTTTATATTATATTTTAAGACAAATGAGAGATAAGCTAAGCAAAATTTAAAGTTTTTAAAATGTATAATAATTTCACATTTTTATCTATACATATTTTTAAATTTTTGGATATAGGTTGTGTTAGGTAGTTAGATAGACATTAGCAACTGGGAGAGGGTAAGATAAGAGAGAAGAAAGGCTATCACCAACACAGTCCCTGGCCCACCTAAGTTCAGTGCCCTAACTCCACCCCACCTGCCCTAACTCCACTAGTTAGGGTGGAGTTAGTACTGCCCTAACTCCACCCTAATGGGTAAAGTTCGTGGTGGCCAGCACATCCTGAAGATGGAGAAACTAGGACACAGGTGGAAAGCCCCCAAAATGGCACATGAGCAGTAATACAAAACCATGCCCCTAGGTCACCTCCAAGCTCACTACACCATCATTATAATATAATTTACACGTGGTTTTTGCCCCCACTCACCATCCTCCTGTGGATTTTTTTCTTAACGGATTATGAGTAAGAACATATGCAGTTTTAGTTATATAACCATAAAGTGCCAGTGAAACGATATCATCTTGTCAGTCAGACACAGCCAAAACTTCAACTCCTTTCCCCAAAACCCCATAAAAGATCCCTGAGTTTTGTAAAGAGGGGTTGATTTCCCTTCTCAGGAATCAATCTGCTCTCCCTCTAAGAGTGTATTACTGTGCTTCAATAAACTTTGCTTTGAGCTGGCACTTTGGTGTTAGTTTGCAATTCTTTGCTCACTATCACAAGAAGCAAGATCGTTGGTCCAGAGTTCCAACTCTGTTGATTGCCTTGATTAAAGAATCTGCCCAATGCAGAATTCCTGATAACAGTCTGAATGAAAAAAAATGTATCAATATGGTCATATGGCCATATTCATTTAATAGTTTTGAAGGAAAAAGAGCAATGTTTTTTAGAAAAATCATAAATATTTTCAAATGTCATGAATGAAATAATATAAAATTTCAGTCTATTAAAGGCAGTCAAATCTATAGCAAACGAATTGACCTTCAGCTATGATTTCCCAAAAGATATTTACAAAGCGGTTCACAGTATGAACTGGTATAGACACTAATAAATGTTAGTTTTCAAAAACTTACATTGAAGACTATTTTCTTCAAAATGAATCCTGAGAGTTTTGTAAGTCAAGCAAATCGGATCAATGCTGCAGCATCAGTATATATCATATTGCCTGGTGGGACCGTGTTGTAGGAGCTGTACAGGAGAGCTAGAGGATAAACTGTTTAATGTTACAATATCATGTGTTTAGATTACCTGAATCATTTGACAAGAAGCAGAAAGGGAAAATGCTAGTGTTGATCCAAAAAGACAATTAAAATAATGAGTATGTGAAACAAGGAAAGTGATGGTCCATGGATCACTTTATGAGGTATGTTCAGTAATTTTAAACTAATTACATATAAGACAACAATTATTAAAGAGCAATTACATTTCCCTGTGTTGTACAATTTTTTTTTCATATTAAATGATTTACATTTGACTTCGAGAAAATAGAAAAAAAACTTTTGAAAACATTAAGGTTAACTTTTAAAATGTATATGAATCTGCAGTTTGGCAGCATTATACTTTTGTATATTTCTATTAAATTTGTTAAAGTCATATTAAACTCTTGTGTATGTATAATTGGGGTATTTTTCCTAGTGAAAAATATTTCCTGTCCTAACGAAGGTGAAATAATGCTTTCTAGGTAAAATTAACAGAGCATTTCTATTTTTGTTCTGCTTTTTCTTCTCAAAAAGAATATGTTTTTAGTTATATTCACTGTCTAATTTTCAATTACTCTACTCTTCCCTGTTGAATATATTTAGTCACAATTTTGGTGATGGACATCTTTTAATATAAAAAGGTAAACTGGAATTGGATGAGTTAGTAAAGAATCTAGAAGTAAATTAAATATGTAAAACTCACTCATATATAATATAAATAACCATATAGAGCACATAATAGAAAAAATATATTAAGGTAGCATAAATAATCATAAAATATTATATGAAACACATGTGTAGAAATATTATTTGAAAAATTATCCAAGTACATAAATATATTTTTTGTAGTATATAAAATAATATAACATGATTTGTTATAAATTGCCTCAAAGGCTTCCTGAGAGGTTAATTTTTAATTTGGTTGTAAATTTTACTTGTTAAAAACAGATAAGGTTTTTTTTAGAAAAAAACTACAGTGAGTTTAAAAACTTTGCACATTAATTATTAAAATTATTTATAAAAATTACAATAAATAAACACATTCTAATAAAAAAGAGGAAAAATTAGTAACAGACAATTCATAGTTCTGAAAGAGGACTTGGTGCATGTGAAAATTCAGAGTATATATGAATATGTTTCATAGGTTAATAGCAAATGGTTTGGGAACAAATCATTCTCTGATTATTATAGAAGAAGTAGTTTATACTCTTACAAAAAAGACATTTTAAATAACTTAATACATTAATGTAGAAAAAAATCAAGCCATCATTATCACGAAAAAACATATAGACTGCCTGCACCAGTATGACCGTGTAAAGAGCTGAAAAGAAATCAAGTTCAACATCCTCTTGGACTTCGTATGAATGGGAAATACACAACTATTTTGTTAGGCCACTAAGATTAATATATTGCCTTAATTGGTGAAATCTCCAGTAGAATCATAGCTTTGCTAATTTCAATTAGGAAAATCATATTGTAAAATGAATAAATTCGAAGTAGAAAATATTCCAGTCAAATATCTTTAATAAGTAAAACAATATCATCTTATATATGAAATAGTTATCAAGTTATTAAGTTTGTGAGCCCAAAACGTTTTAAGTAAACATAAAAGTCCTTTGTGTAGAAGTCACCTGAAAGGGGAAAGTAAAGATCTCAGTAAAGTTAAAGTGAATAAAAAATAAAAGTGATTGATTATAAAGATGTGATACATACTCCTAAAGTACTAATAATTTAATATTAGATATTTATAGGGATTGTGTTGCTTATGTATTAAGTTTCACAATTGATTTGTTAAATTTACCCAGATTACTGAAGTTTAAGGTTAAGATTATTTTAGTTATACATTTACTAGAACCAAACTTTATTAGTATTACACATTAGTCTTTAAATGATAAACTGGTCCTCGGACAGTATTAAATAATCAACTCTGTACTATTATAAACAATACAGAATCCTCTCTTATATTCATAATTATTTTAAGCTTAATAGGCACTATACGTTCTTTGGGGAAAGGTTTTGTTTCTAATAATTTTGATATTTAAATATGAATAGTTTATATCCCATTCCTTATTGTTCATCAATGTGTAAAATAAACATTCACATTTTTACTGCGCTGTCATTTCCAAGCAGAAGAAGACATTTTCAGACAACATATGACCAAGTCAATGGGAAAACTTTAACTTACCCTTTGATGTAGAATGATACTAAACCAATCTTAAAACTATGGATA
The DNA here is from genome assembly GCA_963573385.1 of Cacajao melanocephalus. Lineage (NCBI taxonomy): Eukaryota > Metazoa > Chordata > Mammalia > Primates > Pitheciidae > Cacajao > Cacajao melanocephalus. The sequence continues at coordinate 34,993 of CAUYLG010024191.1, forward strand.
TCACTCTCAAATAAGTAAAACCAAAATTCACAATAGTTTGTTTTTTCTCTTATAACTCCCAGACTATAAATAGTCATTTCACAGAACCAGCGAACAGAAGTATTACCTAATACTGTAAACTGGAGAGTATCTGCTTTTCCCCAGTTTTAACAGGCAGCAGAAAATACTGAAGAGATATCTGTGGGCATCCTTTGATGCTTGGGTAAGAGAGAGTAAAACGAAATATGACAGAGGGAGAAAAAATAGGTTTGCAAAGAGATCACACAGCCAAGCATCATGCTCTGGTGTCACTCTTACAGGACTACCAAATTCACATCTATATGGAAATGTGTCATTTGTAAACAGCAAACATAGGGAAGCATGTCTGCAAAGCAATATTGCCAGAGGGCCCTTCAGTTTTAACTTAACATACATAGTTTAAAGCTACCTGCTAGAAAACACCTAAAACTAGCTAGATTAGACAAAAGAGTTTATGGGTTTAAACTAAAAGGTCTGATATTATAAAGAAAAATGTTCAAATTCACTGTGAAGGTTTTATAAATGTTACAAGAAGATAAAATATGCCATAGTTCCGTCATTTCTAATCATTTAATTGTAGAGTAAATTATGTTGTTCTGTTTTCAGCATTTAATTTTTAAATTAGCCTTTGGCTGCAATGTCCTTGATTACAGAACTTAATTAGCTGAGCCCGTTGAAAGGAATTATGCTATATACAGAGTACATAATCACATGACAAAGCTTAACACAAACAATCAGAGTCACAGGGAAACCTGGTCGACTGGTTCTAAAAGGTGAAAAACCAGTTGCAAAACAGGCTGGATTTATAAACAGAAGATTCAAGGGAGAAAGAGCAACAATAAAATTAGATGAGTCTGTATTCAATTTAGGCAAATGTTATGACTGAATGTAAGAACTGAGTTATAAAAAAAAAGACTTATTATTCATGTTTTTTGTATTAGTTCACCAGTGTATAAACAATATGAATATTCCTTGATAACAAAATTGGACAAAAACATTTTGACTTTTAAAAAATGTTCTAATCTACTAGCTTTTTAAAAAAACACTATTTTACCCACTTTGTGTTATTTGTGTTTCCACTAGTCAGTAATGCTAGCTTCTGATTTTCTTTTATAATGCAAATGACATACATACATAAAAATTTTCTGTAGTACATTTCATCTAGGACAGAAATGGCATTTTAACAATATCCTATAAAGTAAATGAGTTCACAGAGCTAATTACATCAAAGGATATTTTTTTCTCTCTCACAACTTTGCGGAAACATCATTTGAGATCTTAGCTAAATGTATACAGTCAACACAAAGTTCCAAGGCAATATCACAAATTTAAAGCAATTAAGAAATTGCATAATCTTAAAATATTTATTTTGGATAGCCTGGGTGAAATTAAAAAAAAAACAGTTACTGTAGGGAAAAAAACAGATTTTGAGCGCAAGGAGAGGGTAGGGTTGGTACATCAGCAGTTATTTCTCCAAACTGGTTTTTAAGCTTGTTATTTATGTAACATGAGGTAGTCACCTATTCCTGCAAAAGTAAATAGCCTTTTATTCTATTCAGCAAAGAAAAAAGACATGTATTTGTTGTTCACATCACATGAAGGCTGTAGGCCACCTGTGGGGCAGGTCAACTGAGCTCAGCCATGCTCAACTGGGTTCTGTTGGGCTGAACTTAATTCTACTCTGAAACTCTTTGTTTATAAACACAAGCAGAAATAATAGCCACTATCTGGGAAACACATTTTCATATATTTTCCTTTCCTTTGAAAGGATAAAAAGGAACAGAGCCTAACCATGCAATTTTATTTAATATTTCCACTGGATGTAGCAAACTTTAATCTTGCCAACATACATTGGCCAAATATGTCATATGACCAAACCAAAGTTTAAGGAAGTGGGAGAAAGTAATTTTCCCAAAGAATGCATAGGTAATTCCCATAATTATAGTCATGTATGTATTATTTTTTAAAAAAGACAGAGGAATTAGTTGGAAAAAAATAATCCAATATGCCACAAGGATAGACATTATAGTATCTTAGAAATAAAAAATAATCTGCTTCTAATAATCATAATTACATCAGGAGGAGAGAAGTAGAATGTTGAGACCACACAGAAAGCCACATCTTGATTGATTGGTTGTCTTGCCATACTTCTTGGCTGTCTAATTTCTTTTGACTAGAATGTGAGCAAAATGAAGGAAAGTCTTTGCTCTGTTTTGATTCCCTTTGTACCACCTGGCATGTCATAGGCACTCAAACCTTGACTGACTTAAGACATGTGCAGAGCACATTTAGAGAGAGATTTTACTGGAGAAACAATTATGGCAAAACCTGAAGCAAGAAACCAAAACATGTCTAGAGAGGATGTCTCTTTTGTATATACTTTTTACATGTTATAAAAATTTCCAAATGAGAGGGTAGGGGAAAATCATAGGGTCGGTTGAAGTATAAAATAGGGAAGAAGTGCTTATATGATCTGGATTTCTACAACATGGTTTGCAAATAACACTTTATGTAATCACATAATTGTAGGAGAATTAAGATATTATAATAAGATGACCTTCATCTTTCCAGTAAACTATTAGAAGTTTCATTAGATTCTACTAAATTTAAAAGTATACAGGAAATGTAAAATAGTGCAGAAGTTGTAAGAGTACATTTTAATCATCTTCTCAAAGAAAACACCTTCATGTACACATTCTACCACATCAAGAAAGTGAATTTGTGGAAGATCTTCGAAACCCTAGCATGATCCCTCCATACCACTAATTTTTCTGATAGCCACTATCCTGACTTCTAAGTCACTAGGTGAGCTTGGATTATTTTTGAACTTTGTATAAATACAGAACAAATTATATAGTGTCTGACTCTCTCACTTGAAATAGTGTGCAAGAGACATATATTGTGTTTTAAGTGGCAGTAGTTCATTCATTTTTCTTGCTGTACTACAATACATTAATCTAAAATTATATTGATTAATATTAATCTAAAATTAATGTATTGTAGTACAATATATTAATCTAAAATTTATTATGAATATTTAGCTTGTTGATCTGAACATTTGGATGCATATTATTTGATGCACACATGTACATTTTGGGGGTCTAATTTTAAGAGTGATACTGTTTGGTTATACAAGTATACATATATATATATTCAAATTTAGAGTATACAAATATGTACATATCTAGTAGAAAATGTCCATTTACCAAATTGCTTCTACCAATTTATATTGCCAGCAATGGTGAATGAGAGGTACTGTTTTTATATCTTAAAATTGGACTATTTAAAAAATCAGTTTGACGAGTATTTAATAATATTAGTTAGGTCTTAATACATAGAAAGTTACCCCAACATTTATTGGCCTTAACAACAACCAATTATTTGGCTTGTGTCAGCAGGTCAGGCTTAGTGATTTTGGTCTCAGCTTTTGGAACTAGCTGTCAGTTCGAGCTGGGTAATCTGGGATGCCCTCAGCTGAAACTGTGACAGACCAAATTCAAGTGTGGGGAAATGAATTGTAGTTTTTGATGAGGAGCTACAAAAAAATCACTGTAAAGTGTCATGAATATAAAAATGAAAATAATTACAACTAACTCTACGAACAATCTACAACGGTACATTCATCTAACTGTAGTTTTACTTTGCATTTCCCTTGTGGATAACAGTTGATCAACTTTTCATATTTTTATTGGTCTTTGAATAACCCCTTTATGTATTGCCTGTTCAAATAAAATGTCTTAACCATTTTTGAATCAGATTACTTGTCTTTTCTTAGTGATGTATAAACATTTACTTTATTTTCATATAATAATATGAGTATATTATTAATTCTCTAATTTTGGCTTCCATATATATGTATTTTCTTTTTAGTAATGCCATATTTTAACATTAAATTGTACCAATATTTTCATTTCAGAGTAGAATTTTTTCTCTATTTAAATAAAAAAAGTCTTATTGCAGGCCCAAGCTTTATCTTTAATTCAACAATAAGATATAAAATTCACCCAAAAGTAATTTTATACATGATGTAAAATAGTGGTCTAGTTCCTTTAAAAAATTTATAGTGATATTGCAATTGACTCAGAATATTTTAATGGAAATATCTCTGTTTGGCTTTATTTGGAAACTGCTATGAAGGTCAATATTTGTCATGAATCAAATGTTGATATTACATGAGTCCCTTTTGGATTGTTTATGGAGTTCCATTGATGTATATGTCTATTCTATGGCAAGAGTACACTGTCTCCATTACTTTAACATAGCAATATATTTGTTACCCAAAGTAGCAAGTCCTCCCTCATTTTCTTTATTCTCTTTATTCTCCTTATATTATTTCTTCAACTTTGTTTTTTGTTATTCTTGGTATTTTGCTTCCATATATAAATTTTAGACTTGGCTTGTTGATTGCCAGAAAAACAATTTCTTGAAATTTTAATTCAGATTGCATTCAAACTAGAGAACAATTTCAAAACCCTTTTTTTTCAGACTTTTCATCAACAAATTTATTCTCTATTTATTTGTCTTTTTAGAAAAAGCTTTTCTTAATAATGTTACAATTTTCTGTGAATAAGTCTTTGTGTCTTCCTTAGTATTTTATGTTTTTAGTTGATATTGAATGTATGTTTTCACTATATATATTGAATGTATTTTTTCACTATATATTTCCTGTAGGATATAGAAATGCACCTGATTTTGTATATGTTGAATTTATCCAGCTAGCTTGATAAATTTACTTTTTAATCATATTGTATCTGTGGATATTGTTTTCAATTTTTGATATTCGTAATTCTTACCTGCAGCTATGGAGAGTCATTTCATCTTTTCAATTCATTAACTCCCTTTTGTGTTGCTTTAATCACTATATTTTAAAATATACTTTCGTTTTCTGAAAATACATACTTCCAATCATTTTGCATGCTGTTTGTTGTTTGATAGTGTAAAAACCATAGCTATCTTAAAGTTCAGTTATAACTATTTTTAAGCCCCTTGTGTATCTGATTCTGTTTCTATTTTTTGCATAACTAATTATGTTTAAAAATTTTATTCCATATATTATATATAAAACTGTTGTGGTATATAAAATTTATTTTATAGTTTTTTGATAAGAGAGAATTTATTTTAATCCCTGCAAATTGGCCAGGCTAGAAGAATCTCCAATCTAAAATCACCTTAATCTAAATAGATTGAGTTGATTCTAAAAATGGGCTTTAGCCCCTTATTAGCTGATACTATTTCCAACTCATTCTCACTAGTACAGTGTAAATTTTTCAGGTTCCTATTCAAAACCTGGTGGATTATTTGTCCTGAATCCTCTTCCAGCCTTAGCTCCAAAATGTATGCTTTCGATCTTGTGAGTTTACTGTCAAAAGATGTTCTAAACTCTCATCTCTAATATTGAAAGAGGCAAATATTTTTAGGCAAAAGCAACCTCTAAAGTCTTACTTATCTCTCTGAGATACTGCTCTCTCCTAGATCTTGGTCTCACAATTCTTCACTGCTTTAATAGTTCTCTAATTCTTGGAAATGTACCACAGTGTGCGCACGTGTCTGTGTATTCTTGGGTGTTTCTAGTTGTTCTTTGGGATAGTTGTTCAAACCCCACTCAAACTATCACTTAATTTTCAAAACTATGTTTGTGTGAGGTATTAACCCTTATTCCAGATATTGAAGTACATTCAGAGAAGTTTTGGAACTTGTCCAAAATTATGTAGTTAATAAAAAATGGTTTCAAGATTTGAACTCAAGGATATTAGGTTACAAAACTCATGTACTAAGTAAGCATTCTGAAGAATCTCTGGTTTATAGACCACCATATCATGGTAGATTATAAATACATTACTTTTACGTATTTGTATTTAATGCATTTGTCTATAAGCATTAAAATTAACCCATATTTCATGCAAATGTACAAATATCTTGCACTTTAGATGGAAGTCACCTACTGTAAGAGAAGAAATATTTCTAGAATAAATTCATATTCTAAAATTGTATTTGAATTTCTACTATAAAGTAATATTATATGTATATGTTTGGGAGATAGAGTATACTTTTCTCATTAGACCAAGTGCTTATCTTTTGTATTTGACAAGGCAATCCTAGATAAAAGTCTCTATTAAGTAGCATTATGACTTCCTATCTTATTTACTTTTCTAGTAAGATGTGTGTATGTTTGCATCTCAATATTTATGTCTATATAAATATATATGTTATATATATATATATCTTATTTTGAGACTTCTGCATTGCATATTGAGTTTTATTCTCTGACTTATCATGCTTATTTTATGAAGTGCAAAGCACATTCATTGTCAATTTGATCTTCATTTGTCTTCCTATAATTCTATAATATAGGGGAAGACACCATAAATGCTTGGGCAATTGTAAAACTACTTCACAAGTAGTTTTCAGAATTTAGAGTTATTCCTAGTTTATCTACATTAGAGACATAATCAATTATTCTAGATATATAATCAATCTTTATTGCACAGAAAATGCAGAATTGCATTTGCATAGTTAGAAGAATTGTGTGGTCTGTAGAACAGCAGAGACAGATTTAATGAAAATGTAGATTCCAGGCAACAGATTTATAAATATTGTACCAACATATAGAAGGAAATTATGAGTATTGTAATGAAAACCTACTATATAAAAGTTTTATTTTTCTTAGTAGATTATAATAACTAGTTCAGTGACACCTTTTGTTTGAAGGTAGAGTGACTACTTTCTACAAATATATTAAGGTATTTGGAGTATTTCTAATAGAGACACCACTTCCAGACAGAATGATGAAGTGGTTTCATATCACTTCATAGAAAAAATAAGTATAATGCATTAAATATTGCATTAACTATCATTTTCTTCACAAATAACTGTAAGTTTATGATCTCCTGGAGGTCAAAAGCCATAATTTATTTATGCATTATTATATCAATTATAATTGGTCTGTAATATTTCATATTAATTATGAATTATTAATTAATAAACATTAATTGAATATATCTTATTTGCCAGGTTCTGTGCTAGATATTTTAAAGAGAATGTTTGCACTTAACTTTATTCACAAAGCAATCAATTTAAGTATGAATCACTTTCTTCATGCTACAGACTAGAAAGATAAACTGATATGTTAGTCACATTAACTTTGGAAAAATTAAAGTTTTGGTCTAAGTTTCAGATATAAAATCTATTTCCATTTTGCTAAAAATCACTTAGCAAAATTTAACTGATTTTCATTGCTATATGATAGTAAAAGAAAGAATGTTTCTAAGTATAACTTGTTTTCAGAAAATATTTAAAGTCTTACTATATAGCTAATAACATTGGAGCACAGGCTATCCCAGAAATATAAGAATATCAGATATTTGTTTATTCCTAAGAAAAACCATATGCTGTTTACATTGTTATTTACAAAGTTACAGATACATAAATTTTTGTGGCTTACTTTTTTATTAGTTTATAACCTTGATATGAATTATTTATCTGTGAATGGGTTGGTCAAGATATAATTATTTCTGAGCACTAAATTTTATAGCTAATATGGCAATTGATTTAGCATTAGCTTTTAAGGTTCTTCCAGTTTTTAGTATGTTATTCACAGAAGGTAATGATTATGTGAGTGTTTGTGATATGTTTACACTGAAGGATGCTACATCAATAATATTATTGCTAATACTTTTAACTAAACTGAAATTTACAACCCAAATAAGGCCACCACCAAAACTGCATTAGGAGAAAACTCTCTTGCAGCTTCCCTACTCTTCCTGTTAGCAGTGTTCATGGTTGTTTTGTTGTTGTTGTTCGCTTTCTGTTTGTTTGTTTTTTCTGGCCCTTTTGCTCAGCATTCTTCAAACACTATAAACCTTCTGAGAATTGTAAAATATGTCTATTTTATGAGCCATTTCTGATCAGATGACTGTACAGTCAAGCATAATGATAGTGTGCCTAAACATACAGCAATTGGATGTTGGCAAGCTTGAGTGAACCCACCAAGCATTTAAAAGTCAAGCTATTATCAGAACCCACACACTTTTCATCAACACATGCGAAGCACACCTGTGGTTTGTTAATAATTTTCTTAGCCAAGAAGATTGAGCACAAAATGATGCTATTTTTCACAAATACATGGCCTGCATATCCTCCTGTGCTTATTCAGTACCTTTTTAAAAGACTGAGATGGATTTAAAATAAATATTATTTTTTCATTTTACATATAGAATTACTTTATAAATATAAGACATCATTGCTGCAAGACATTTTAGAGTTTATTTTTAAATTTTGGAATTTTTTTAAAATCCAGAAAAACTGATCTCAATTACTTTATCTACAAATAGATATGCTTCATTGAGTGTCTCTTGAGATGTAAGATTAATAAACATCAACATTTAAACAGTTTAAAAATTATTGATATTTTAATGTACATTATTATTGTAGAATATAAGCGTGCCAGTTTTCAAGATTTTTAAAACATTTATAATAGAGCAAATAAACTAGTCAAAAATTAAAGTGATATATTTTTAGAAGGTTTATAAACACAGAATAACAACTTTTTATAAAATTGCATAGACATTATCAGGTATTTTAAATTTGCTTTCTTTTCCCCCCAGAATATCCATAAAATGATCAACTCTAACATTCATCTCATTAGGCTGTAGTCAAAGATTTCTATGCTTACTCAGGCCACAGTGTACCTAGAATTCATTGTGTTCTTTGTGAGATAATATAAAATATTAATAGATAAAAATAACTAAATATAAAATTTAGTAATAATTACATTTAATCTTTTACTAGATTCTAGACCACAAATATCAATATAGGGTGAGGAAGGGAGAGATAAAATATTAAACTTCACTTTTTAAAATCTTTTGCACTTCTACATTTAGCCATGATAGTGTGACAAAGATCATACCTACCCTCCTACCATAAATAACTATAAGGCTGTATAAAACATACAAAATGTTTTCAGACTTTGGAATTCAGTCAGTGTAGAACTACGATTCCTTGGAGAAGGTAAACAAATGAAATGAGTTTTATAATCACATCACCTTTGCTTCCTGAGGAAATTTTGGGATTACTTTGAAGAAAGAAAAACAAAACAAAACAAAAAACCAAAAAACAACACTATTCTTCCAGGACATTTAGTAGAGAGCAGAGAGGAAAGGCACACCTCAGTGAACTACATTGAAAAATTCTTTAGATCCAGAAAAGCAAAGCTTAAAGATAGGCCTCACAGTGATCAAATTGACATTAATTTAATTGCACAATAGACAAACTTAAACCATTTATTAAAAAATGGCAACAAATTTCAAACATACAATGAAGTAACAATAAAAATCAGTAATCATGCCAAGAAGCATAAAAATAGTCCCATAACCAACATAAAAAGCAGTTAATGGTCACAGGGTAAGAATGATAGAGAGAGTGTGACTAGAAGAAAAAAGTGTCAGTGTTACAGCACTCATATCTTAGCTCGGACATGTACAGAGATGGGACTATAATCACACATACCTATAAATAAAAAGATGGACAGATTTCACATTCATGACTTCTTTTGAACTAATCAGAGAACTGAAATTTAGGGTAAACAATTAAACTGAAATCTAGAGAAAAACAAAACCATGCAGAAATAAGCAAGATTCAAGCATTGGCTGTCATGGGACAAATACTGCTGAATACCGTATAAGCCAGTTAAACCATAAATTTTTAACAATTTGCTGGAAGCCACATGTGGATTAGAAAGAAATTTTGAAGCTGATGGGGGCTACAGACATTGGGATATTTCCACTTTCTTGCAGAATTTCCTGTAGAACCCCACTAGCTACCTACGGAGAATCCTGAAAAATACTCCACATAGTGCTAGCCATGGTTCATCTCCTCTCTCCCATGGGAAAAATGACTTGATTTTCAGGGGCAAGGATAGCAAAGGTGTATATTGAGAATGGTGTTATAAACCATTGCAGGATATGGGAAGTCAGGGCTGGTCTCTACCTATACAAAATGAGCAGGAACATGTCCTAGGCCTAGCGTTACCACTCAAAGAAGGATATAAACATTTTTGAAGTCCATGCCCCTGAGATCCAAATTAACAGTGCCTGCTTAAGACTGAGGTTCAAACATGGCACCAGAGAACAATCCTTAACCATGCTACCAGACCTCAAATTGAACAGTGGAATATAGCTCTGAGATAAGCAAGAGAAGGGTTTTATCTAGGGACTAGGAAAATGGTAAGGCCAAAATCCAAGTGGGGATAAACAAACAAGGTTTCATTGTTTCATTAGAACTCTAGTTACTATAAAGATAGCTGTAACAATAGCAGGCTTCAATCCCAGCCCCATTTCTGATGAGGTCAGTACAAACCTTTACATGGAAGACTTAGAAAGAAAGATGTGCTTTTTTTCAGACACAAAACATTCTTGCCTCAGCATCTACTACCCTGACATAACAACTTTCATCCAATAACAAGACAGAAAAGAGGCAAAAGAAATGAAGTTTAAATAAACAAAAGGACTTCCGCCAAGATGGCCCAATAGGAGCAGCTCCGGAGTGCAGATCCCAGCGAGAGCAACATAGAAGGCAAGTGATCTCTGCATCTCCAACCGAGGTATGAGATTCATCTCAATGGGACTGGTTGGGCAGTGGGTGGAGCCCAAGAAGGGCAAATGGAGGCAGAGTGGAGTGCTGCCTCACCCAGGAAATGCAATGGGCTGGAGGACTCCCCTCCTAACCAACAGAGGCCATCAGGGACTTTTCTGGCCACTCTGGTGCTCTGGTTCAGGTACTGCACTTCTCCCAAGGTCTTTACAATCCACAGACCAGGAGATTCCCACTAGGCGACAAGTGCCACAGGTTTCTTGTGCAAAAGCTGGTGGCCATTTCAGCCAGTGCTGCAGGTTTCCAGCACAAATCTGGGCAGCCATTTTAGCTGGCACCTGGAGCACCTGCAAGACAGAGCTGCCCATTCCCCTGAAAAAAAGGGGCCTGAAGGCAGGGAGTCAAGTGATCTGGCTCGGTGGGTCCCACCCCAACAAAGACCAGCAAACTGAAACTCACTGGTTGGGATTTTCACAGAGAGCGCAGCAATTTGAGTTCAACCCCAGACAGTCGAGCTTGGTGTGGAGAAGGGTGTCCACCATTACCAAGGCAGCTCTAATCTTACCTGTGTAAACAAAATCACAAGGAAATTTACACAGCAGCTGGGTGAAGCCCACAGCAGCTCAGCAATGCCTCTGCAGGCAGACTGTGACTAGGTTCCTTCCTTGCTAAGCAGGACATCTCTGAAAAAAGGCAGCAGACCATCAGGAACTTACAAATAAAGCCCCACCTTTCAAGGACAGAGCACCTGGGAAAAGGGGTGGATGTGAGTTCCACTGCAGCAGATTTAAATATCCCTCCCTAGCAGCTCTGAAGGGAGGAACAGAGATCTCAGCACAGCACTCGAGCTCTGATAAGGGACAGACAGCCTCTTCAAGTGGCTCCCTGGCATCCGTATATCAAAAGAGACACCTCATACAGGAGAGTTCTGGCTGGCATCTGGCAGGTATCCTTCTGGGACAAAGCTACCAGAGGAAAGAACAGGCAGCAATCCTTGCTGTTCTGCAGCCACACACGTGATTCCCAGGCAAGAAGGATCTGGAGTGGACCTCCAGCAGTCCTGGAGCAGAAGGGCCTGACTGTTAGAAGGAAAACTAAAAAACAGGAAGAAACAGCTTCAACATGAACAGAAAGGACATTCACTCAGAGACCCCATCTGAAAGTCACCAATTTCAAAGACCAAAGGTAGATAAATCCACAAAGATGGGATGAAACCAGTGCAAAAATGATGAAATCACCAAAAACCAGAATGTCTCTCCTCCTCCAAAGGATCACAACTCCTCACCAGCTGCTGGCAATAATGTGGATCCCTCTGTGGTGACTGAGCAACCCCAAGCTTCTGGAAGAATTGGCAAAACCCAAGCTATCTGAAATAACAATAATAAATTGTTGATTTTTAACTTGTAAATTCTCTTAGAATTTGGTTTCCCTGAAATGAGTTATTTGCTTTATGATGCTTGTTACTTACTGTATTGATTATATTTGAGAAAATGAAGAATAATGTGAAATGCTGAGATGTGACTTCTAACTTTGGCTCTGCTGACCTAGAACTTGTAACTCTGGCTCTCCTGAACTGTTCTGGTAAAAATAGGAACTCTGTGAAAGCGACTAACCACATAGCTTGACTGCTGGAGAGGGATGACAGCACCTAATAGGCTTCTTATTGCAGAGAGCCTATAAATGGACATGTAATGGAAAGGCTTATTACCTGGATTCCTTTCCCAGGAAAGGCATATTGATTAGGGCCCTTGAAAGGGAATGCGACCCTTATGGAGAGCTTATAAATGGACCCATGAGGGATGACTGTCATGAGGAAAAACCTCTGTGGTTGAGATAAGGATATAAAAGTCTTTCTTCTCCTACTGCTCCTCCAGACCTGAATGGAGGCCCCCTCCTCTTGCAGTTTTTGTGGTCAGGCTGATTGTCCGGTGTCAGATCCTTTTCCCCCTGCAGTTTTGAGCCCAATGTATTCTTGCCGATAATCATAAGTTTATGACTCATATATTCTTGCTAAGGTGTATGATTTCTATGCTGACAAACAGAAAAGTTATCTTTACATTGTTCTGCTTTTATAAATTTTTGTGTACCAGTTTTTGCAAATGTATTCTTTTTGTATAATTATCACTGAAACTTTGTGTAACCTTGCTCCCTCTCCCCTATTAAAAGAGCATAATAAAAAACAGGAAATTTTTAGGGGAATGTCAGACATCCATGGAGCAGCTTTATGTGATGTCTCCCCTGGGCCCAGCTTTAAAGAAAACTTTTTCCTTGACTCTTTTTCTTTTTTACTGACCACTTGATCACTTTGAGAGATCTTAAACCCATATTGATATATTGGGAGCTAGTCTCACCAATAACCAGCAATGGAACAAAACTGGATGGAGAATGAGTTTGACAAATTGACAGACGCAGGCTTCAGAAGGTGAGTAATACAAACTTCTTTGAGCTAAAGGAGCATGTTGTAACTAAATGTAAAGAAACTAAGAACCTTGAAAAAAGGTTAGACAAAATACTAACTAGAATAACCAGCTTAGAGAAGAACATAAACAACTTGATGGAGCTGAAAAACACAGCATGAGAACTTCACAAAGCATACACAAATTTCAATAACTGAATTGATCAAGCAGAAGAAAGGATATCAGATATCGAATATCAACTCAATGAAATAAAATGATAAGGCAAGATTAGAGAAAAAAGAGTGAAAAGAAATGAAAAAAACCTCCAAGAAATATGGGATTATGTGACAAGACCTAATCTATGCTTGATTGGTGTACCTGAAGAGGACAGGGAAAATGAATCCAAGCTGGAAAACACTCTTCAGGATATTATCCAGGAGAACTTCCCCAACCTAGCAAGGCAGGCCAACATTCAAATACAGGAAATACAGAGAGCACCACAAAGATATTCCTCAAGAAGAGCAACCCCAACACACATAATTGTCAGATTCACCAGGGTTGAAATGAAGGAAAAAATGCTAAGGACAGTCAGAGAGAAAGTTTGGGCTACCCACAAAGAGAAGCCCATCAGACTCACAGCAGATCTCTTGGCAGAAACCCTACAAGCCAGAAGAGAGTGGGGATAAATATACAACATCTTTAAGAAAAGAAGTTTCAACCCAGAATTTCATATCCAGCCAAACTAAGCTCATAAGTGAAGGAGAAATAAAATCCTTTACGGACAAGCAATTGCTGCGAGATTTCGTCACCACCAGACAGACGTGCCTTACAAGAGCTCCTGCAGGAAGCACTAAACAAGGAAAGGAACAACTAGTATCAGCCACTTCAAAAACATACCAAATGGTAAAGACCATCAACACAATGAAGAAGCTGTGTCAACCAACAGGCAAAACAACCAGCTAGCATCAAAATGGCTGGATCAAATTCACACATAACAATATTAACCTTAAATGTAAATGGGCTAAATGCCCCAATCGAAAGACACAGACTGGCAAATTGGATAAAAAAGTCAATATGCTATAATGTGCTGTATTTAGGAGACCCATCTCACAATCAAACACACACAGCCTCAAAATAAAAGGATGGAGGAAAATTTACCAATTAAATGCAGAGCAAAAAAAAAGTAGGGGTTGCAATCCTAGTCTCTGATAAAACGGAATTTAAACCAACAAAGATTAAAAGAGACAAAGAAGGGCACTACATAATGGTTAAGGGATCAATGCAACAAGAAGAGCTAACTATCCTAAATATATATGTACCCGACAGGAACACCCAGATACAAAAAGCAAGTTCTTCCTGATTTACAAAGAGACTTAGACTCACACACAATAATAGTGGGAGACTTTAACACCCCACTGTCAATATTAGACAGAACAACAAGGCAGAAAATTAACAATGTTATCCAGGACTTCAACTCAGATCTGGACCAAGCAGACCTAACAGAAATCTACAGAACTCTCCACCTCAAATCCACAGAATATACATTCTTCTCAGCATCACATCACACTTACTCTAAAATTGACCACATAATTGGAAGTAAATCACTCCTCAGCAAATGCAAAAGAACAGAAATCATAACAAACAGTCTCTCAGACCACAG